>VWZV01003559.1:0-65261 GCA_013397155.1 Irena cyanogastra
TGCAGCTCTCACTGCTCACACACCCCTTGCCCTGCTCCCCAGCTGCTGCTGGAGAAGAGCTGTCCTCATCTGCCAGGAGCCCACTGATGACATTTCAAGTCCACCTCTGAAAGCCAGGACTGCTCCCAGACAAAAGCTGCCAGGGCAGACAAAGCTGGCTGCCCTTTGCCTCCCCTCCCCAAGGAACAGAACTGTCAGTGGTTCTGGTTCCTGACATTTCAGCCCCACCGAGGTGTGCGTGTGTGTGTGTGTGTGCAGAACCTCTCCTACCTCCTTTGGCATTTCCCGTGGGAAGAAGAAGTATGGCAGGGCAGACAGGGCCACCAGGCTGGCGGCCACCAGGAACCCGAGCCACCAGGCCCCGACCCAGCGCGGGTCCTTGTTGGTGAGCTGCACCTCAGCTGCAACACGAGAGGAGAGGGGATCAGAGCAATGCTGGGACAAGGCAGGTACCCCAGTGCACCAAAGGGTGGCCCCAGCTGCCCCCAACATCAATCAGCCCCAAGGGAGTGGCTGCCAACCCAGGGAGCATCAGTTCTGAGGCCTGAGCAGCGCTTGCCCCGGGTCATCCCATCACCAAAAGAGACATTTCATTGTCTCCTCCCTGTACCACTGCTGTCCCCAGGGCGTCCAAAGAGCCACTCCGCCCTTTGGATGGCGACAGCCGGGACAGGGATGTGCCGGATGCGCACCCTGCCCCCGGCACAGGGCAGAGAACCCCCAGAGGCTGGAAGCCCCTCTGCTCCAGCAGCTCTGCCAGCAGCCCTTCCCTCACCTGCGGTGACCTTGTCGATGTCCACGTAGAACCTCAGCATGGCAGAGCCCAGCATGAAGGCCACCCCCGGCCCAACGATCGTCGCAGCAAACAGGATTCCTGTGGGGGCACGAGAGCGGGGAGGGCTCAGCCTGGGGAAGGGACCACGGGGACAGAGGTGTCTCAGGGTGGCACCTGCCTCCAGCACAGCCCATTTCCCTGGCAGCTTTCTTATCCCCAAGAGCGACAGCCCCGTGCTCCCCATGTTCCTATCCCACACGGAATTCCCTCTGGCACGGCTCAGACCTTTCCTGACGCTTGCCTTCACCCTCCTAGAAGGACTGCAGTACTCCCAGGAACAAGAGGTGCCCCTTGGCATCAGTAATCCAGGGAAAACCAAGTTTTACAAGGTTAAGGAGATAAAAGTTATCAGTGAACTCTCTTCTGTGAATTACTGATAAAAGGAATCCACAGATATAAGATTCAACTCCTATCTTACACATTAAGAGGTTTGGATCATCTACCAGAGCAACATTTGATACTGGTTTTCCTTTTTTCAACAGTAATGACTTGGTTTTGATCTGCCTTTGCTGTTCCGTTCAGTTCAAAGCTGTGACAGGTAAGAGCTGGGAAAGGACTAGGAGGACCTGCAAGGACCACGTTGTCCATGCCACCAGCCTGGGACAGCCCTTCTGGGGCTGGGCCCAAGCTGCTCTCCAGCACCCCCTCTGCTGAAGGACACCCTCCCATCTCCCAGGTGCCTGGAACTGCTTTCTTTGGTTTGTATGGCTTTGCTAACATCTAAACAGAGTCCCCACTGCTGCCCCTTAAACCCACAGCTGCCACTTGTGAACACAGAGATCAGATTGTTCCTCTAGGCCTTCCTGAAGTCTCTTTGGACGAGGATATGGTAACAAACTCCATCTCCAGGCCAAAATCCCCAGCATCTGCCCCAGATGGTGTTTCCCAGCCCTCCTGCTGCCTGCCCAAGCCTGAAGCAGGTGAGCTCTTTTTGCAGCAACCTTCCTGGCTGTGGGCAGAGCAGAAGGGCTGTAACGAACCCTGCTCTCATTAACACAAATTAGTCCAGTCTGGCCTTGCTGCCACCTCCGGCCTGGCTTCTCCCCTGCCCGGGAGGCCAGCCTCACCCAGGTAGAGGGGGGAGTTCCTCTCGCTGGCGAAGTCGTCGATGTAGGAGATGCCGAAGGGCTGGATGGGCACGCCGCCGATGCCCAGCAGGGCCTGGGCCACAAACATGACCAGCAGAACCTCGTGGTTCTCCCTGGAGGCGTGCGGGGCGCAGCTGCCATCGCTGAGGTTGGCCCCGGCCCCCGGGGCCCCGGGCTGGCACAGGTCGGTGCTGTTGCTGAGGGTGCCTGCAGTGACACGGGGACAGGTCTGAGGAGCTTGGTCTGCAGAAAGAACCTCTCCCTTTAGGGCTCTGAGCTCTGCCTGGAGCCTTCTCCTCTCCAGGAGAGCATCCCCAGCTCTCCCAGCCTGGCTCCAGAGCAGAGGGGCTCCAGCCCTGCAGCAGCTCCGTGACCTGCTCTGGATTTGCTCCAGCAGCTCCACGTCCTTATCTTATCCTTAGATGGCAGATGAAAGAAAATACAAAGAAGGTGCAAAGATCACTGCACTGGTGTTCACAGAGATAGGTTCATGAGCCATGAAAGCCTTCCAGGCTTTTCCTCCATCAAGGAAGTGGAGCTGAGGTCACTCCCAGCTTTTGTTTTGCTCCCAGATCTTTGACAGACAGTTCAATACAGGTAATTGAGCAAATCTGCAGATTTTGTGAGCAGCTACCCAGGAAATGAGAACTCACTTTCCTCAGAAAAGCTGCCTGAGTGAAAGTGCTGATTCTAGCACCTTCATCTTCCTTAGAAACCTGGGCAAAGGGGTACTGGTGCTGATAGCAGGATTTCCATGGTTATGCCCCAAATCCTGTGGAACTCCAAGTGCTCAGACAGGGGCCACCTGCAGCAGCACTGCTGAAACACCAACTCACTGTTTCCAAGCTGGGGTTTGCAGTTGGCCCCTGTTTGCAGCCAGCAATTATTCACCTATTCAGCCTTCCTTTGGTGTCTGCAGTTGCCTGAACCAGCTGCACTCCTTCTGGTGAGCCAAACAAAAGCTGTTCAGTAGAGACTTCTAGAAGATTTGCTGCAGCTTCATGGCAGGAATTGGCAAGGTAGCAAGTAACTTGTTTTTTTATCCTTTCTTTCTTTTCTCATCCTTTCATTTTCTTTTAGGGAGAAGATCTCAAACCCACCCTGTCCTGTCCCCTACATGAGTGATTTAGACATGCATGTTTCTCAAGGGAGGCTGATATCCTGGTGGGGTCTAAAACCCCAAAGACATCCCAGCTAGACCAGGGAAGGCAGGTGAGGTTGGATGTGCAGCAAACAAAGGGAATGAGAGACACAGCCTGTATTTTGATTGTTTTCCTGCCCTTTCCCATGGTTCTATGGTTCCCACGTCCCCTGGCTCTGCTCTCCACCAGTAGCTGTTGCCTCTCAGGGCTGAGATGATTCCATTCTCAAAACAATACAATTTCTTGAGGAGAAGCCAACAGCTTGCAGCTCCCAGTGCCTGGAGGGAAGGTCATTTCACAACAGCTTCCCCCTGCCAGGGGGCAGGGATAGATGGGATATTGGGAAGGAATTGTTCCTGGGGGGTGGCGAGCACAGGGTGCCCAGAGCAGCTGTGGCTGCCCCTGGATCCCTGGCAGTGCCCAAGGCCAGGCTGGAGCACCTGGGACGGTGGAAGGTGTCCCTGCCCATGGCAGGGGTGGAACCATTCTGTCATTCCACTATTTCCTTCTTCCATCGCAACAGGCGCAAAGCAAGGTTCGGGGGCACTCACTGGCCACGGAGCGGTCGAACTCGTAGGGGCCGGTGATGAAGTGGGGCAGGGCCATGAGGAAGCCGGCCAGGGACACCAGCAGGGCCCCGCAGCCGATGAGGCGCGGCCGGTGCACGCGGCTCCCGAAGTAGCTGACCAAGACGATCAGCAGCGTGTTCCCAACCTGCAGGGACAGACGGCAGGGGTGTCTCCGGGGCAGGGGAGCCTGGGGACAGCGCTCGGCGGGGTCAGGGACAGGGACAGGGACAGGGACAGGGACAGGGCTGGTGGCGCTCACCTCGTTGAAGGATGCGAGCAGCCCGGAGGTCTGGCTGGAGAGGCCGTAGCGTCTCTCGATGGTGGAGATGGAGCTCTTCAGGTAGCCAGAGACCAGGAGCTGGGAGAGCTGCAGCAGCCCATGGCAGAACACAAAGAACTGCCAACACAGAAAGAGAGCCCCCAGCAGGGTCAGTGACAGCTGCAGGGTCACCCAGAGCTGCAGGGTCAGTGACAACTGCAGGGTCACCCAGAGCTGCAGGGTCAGTGACAGCTGCAGGGTCAGTGACAGCTGCAGGGTCACCTAGAGCTGCAGAGTCAGTGACAACCTGCAGGGTCACCAGGAGCTGCAGGGTCACCCAGAGCTGCAGGGTCAGTGACAGCTGCAGGGTCATTCAGAGCTGCAGGGCCAGTGACAACTGCAGGGTCACCAGGAGCTGCAGGGCCAGTGACAACTGCAGGGTCACCAGGAGCTGCAGGGTCACCCAGAGCTGCAGCACAACAAACTGCATCCCCCTCAGAAAGGCACCGTTATCCAACATAAACCTCTGACCACAAGCCTTGGAAATCTCACCCCTGCTCCGCCACCAGTGAAATCTTGTGAGATTAGGTCAGAACCATGAAACTGGCCTCTGCCAAAAGTAGCAGCAGGGTCAGTATCTGGCTGCAATTTCTTCAGCTGAGGCTGTAATTTCTTCAGCTGAGAAGTGGCTTTGAACAAAGACGTGCCTTCAGCTGGGCTGGTGCCTGTTTGTGTTGGCCCTGTCCCTCGGATGCGGCAGCAGAAGGGAGGTTGCACAACGCTCCTGTTCCCATTCAGCCAGAGGCAGACAGCCATCCCCAGTGCTGGGAGCTCTTCTGGGACAGGAATGAGCCCTTCCAAACACAGCAACAAACAACTCCTCTACAAAAAGTCAGCAGGTCAGGGAGAAGAATTCAGACTGCTTTCCTTTCCTTCTCACAAAGCCCAAGATGTAAAACACATCTCCTTTGGAAGAGATGATGGTTCTCCACTTCCAGAGGAAAACCCTGTCAAAGCCCACCATCTCCCAGAAAATAATCTGCCTTCATCTCCATCCTCCCTCCTCCATCTGAGCCATCTCCTCCCTGCTGCCTTGTGGCTCTCCCAGGCATTCCTCCAGCCCCCAAAGGAGCTCAGATAACCAGTTCAAACAGTAACACCCCCTCAGGACAGGCTGGATGGCCCCAGCTCCTTCCAGAGCTGCTGCCCTCAGCCTTGGATGATGCCCAAACCCTCGGGGCACTGCTCCTGCTCCATGTGTTTTGCAGCAGCTCCCACCAGGGACAAACTGCTGAGCCCAGCCTGGATTTCTGCCATGTCTTGCTCTAATCCAGGCCTCAAGTGAGGTCCCTGCCAAACTGACCTGCTCTGTCAGCCAAGGTAACATCCACAGCACAGAAGGGACAAGGGGCAAGGTCAAACCCTGGGTCCCCAAGAGCTGTAGGGCTGGGCTGTGGTCACCACCTCCCCAGGGGATGGGCTGGCGTGAAGCACATCAGGACACCATCCAGGACTGTCCCCCTTCCAGGCTCATGTCACCACCGACGGCTGCAACGTGTCTGGACCGGGAAAGTGTCACCCAGCCAGCGGAAAGCGTCCCCAGAGCCAGCTTTGCTGAAACTCCTACATTCCTGCAAGTCGCTGGCTGTGTCCAGGCTCTGCTTCCTGAACACATCACTTCAGATGGAAAGGCTGAAACCAGATCTGTTTATTCCAGGCATCCACAGCACACAGCCCCCTGAGTACCCAAATCCCGGAACTTCACAGGTTTGCAGCAGCTCAGCAGCTGCCCAGCACCGCCCCACACCCTCTGCAGCTCAAAAGGGGTTGGGAATCTGGTGCTTTATTCTGCCCTGTATATTGCTGTCCCACCCCACACGTGCAGGGGAACAGAGAAACACCCTCCATCCTACACAGCCAGTAAATCACAGACCTGGGAATTAAACACCAGTATCTCCTCTCCTGGTGGTCTGGAAAAAGCCCTTTTCCAAAGGCTGCCTGTGTTTGCAGTGCTGGCTGTGCAGCTTGGCAGCAAACTCTCCCACACACTGTCCTGCCCAGCTGACACCAGCAGTCCCCACCATGCTCCCTCCACGTGTTTGGGAGATTCTGGAGGCTATTTTCAGAGAGGCCTTTGTGCCTCAGCACGTGACAAAGGCACGCTGGGCTGTGCTTTTGGCAAATGCCTCTGGGAGGAAACAGCTGGAACCAGTTTGGCTGGGCCTGTAGTTGGGAGGGGGCTTAAAGCCCATCCAGTGCCCCCCCTGCCACATGCAGGGACACCTTCCACTGTCCCAGGTGGCTCCAAGCCCCATCCAGCCTGGCCTTGGGCACTGCCAGGGATCCAGGAGCCTCCCTACCCTCGCAGGGAACAATTCCTTCCCAATATCCCATCTAAATCATAATGCTCCTTGAGGCCAAACAGGGCACTTTTTAGTTATGTCTCTTAGTTGCATTTTGACATGTGGTGCATGGTTTGTGTGACGCTCTCTGGAGATATAAATATACCCAAAAACTGCAGTGCTGTGATTTTTGGTCCTTCAGCCACTTCAAACACATCCAACCACATTGTGCAATGGTTCTGTGTCTCTGCAAGAACCATTCAAACCCTGGGCTGGAAGTTTTGTTTTCTGAGGAAGTCATTTAGAAACCGGACAGGGTGGCCTAACTTCTTGAAAAAAAACAACCCCAAGAGATGAGGGGAAAACATCCTGTGCTGAGGACAATTGTGTTCTTGGTGACAAGAGCTTCCTCCACATCTGCCAGTGGCAGGGGGTGCAACAAGAGGGTCTTTAAGGTCCCCCCAACCCAAACCAGTCTGGGATTTTAGGATCTACCTTCACAGATACAGCAAAATACAGCCTGACTCTGCTCACAGGCCTGAGCTGGCTTTGCACAGCTTTAAACCCTCAATGGTTTAATCTCTGAACCCCTTTCAAGTATCTCCTCACGGAAAAATCAGTGGGGTCATATTTGTAAAGATAACCTTGCTGGCGAGTAGAGAAACAAACAAAACCCATCAGATAAAAACTGGCCGAATGGGCTGAGAGAGGATTGGGGCAGAAGCCTCAGACCATGGCTCTGAGCCTCCAACCTCTGTGCTCTGGTAGCCTCTGCCTCAGTGACTCACTTGCCTTCTGCCACATGGGCTGAGGGTGATTAAGTGCACCAGCATCTGTAGAAAAACCCTCAAAACCCCAAATCTAACCCACAATCAGGACAGAGAAATCTTGAGCCTTTATGACCAACTGTCATCTTTTGCTCTCTGGCCTGGTGAGGTTCTCTAATGAGCCAGGCAATTGGCTTTCACCTACGCTGAAGGTAATAATAAACTGATGTTAAGGCTGCCACTACTGATAAAAAGGAATTATTGAGCCAGAAGGGAATGAAGCAGATGTTGCAAGACAGAGGGAACCATTCCAGGTGCAGCCTGCGGTTCTGCAGAGCTCCTCAAACCCTCACCTGGAGAGCCTGGGCTTGCACTGAATCCAGGAGGACCCAAGACTCAGAAGAAAGGCTTCACACTGACAAAGCCAGGGCTAGGTGAGCTCTTGGGAAGGAATGTGAGGGTGGGGAGGCCCTGGCACAGGTACCCAGAGCAGCTGTGGCTGCCCCTGGATCCCTGGCAGTGCCCAAGGCCAGGCTGGACAGGGCTTGGAGCAGCCTGGGACAGTGGGAGGTGTCCCTGCCATGGCAGGGGTGGCACTGGATGGGCTTTAAGGTCCCTCCCTCCCATCCCATCCTGTGATTCTCTGGAGCTGAATCCTGCAGGAGCTGGAAGTTAAACCTGCATTGAAATATTGCTGCCCCACCACTGGCTTTGGCACAGAGACAACTCCGCACCAAAGGCACTTTTGCCATGGGAAACACAGGGAGCCCTTTCCAAATGCACTTGGCACCCATAAATCCTCGCAGTGCCTTCTGCAGGAAGCTGAGCTGCTCTTTCCCAGGCCCCAGGGGGTACTGGTGAGAGCAGGAGGTGATTACCTTGACACTGAGAAAGGGGCTCCTGCAGAGTGTGCTCCCGGCCACCTCTGGCTGGCTGCTCCTTGGGGCCGTGCTTGTCATCGTGTCAGCCTGTCAGAGACAAACCAGTCAGCACAATGCTCTCCTGCTGGGCCCGAACTGCCCCGTGCTCAGCAGGCACAACCCTGCCGTGCCCTGCAAACACCCCCACAGCGGGCAATCACTCATTATTCCCGGGGCTGCTTTGCTGGGAGCGCTTCAGTTCCGCCAAGCAACAAAGCAGCCTGCGAAATGTTGGACACCAGAGGCCTGGGGGTGAAACGCTGCCCAGCAGAGCCAAGGCCAATATTGTGAAACAGTCCTGGGGTCGGTGTGACATCCTTATCAGTGGCCTCGGTGGTGGGGCACCGGGCACCCTCGGCCAGCTGGCAGCGAACACCGGGAGAGCAGCTGGCAAAGCTGGTGGCTGTGCTGCCATCCAGAGGTACCTCAGCTGCCTGGAGACACGGGGATCGAAGGACAGCAGGGAGCTGCAGAAATGGGTTTGCAGAGGGACCTCCATGGGCTCTAGGAGGGATCTCAGTGGGCTGCAGAACCCCATGAGGTTCAAGCAGATGCGAAGTCCTGGCCCTGCCCTGACCCCCCAGCCTGTGCATCCCTCTGGAGGGATTCAGACCACCTCCTGCTCCTGCCTGCACACGGGGGGCTCAGCAAGCCTTCCCCATCCATCCCTGTGCTGGGCTCTGATGGATCCAAGCCTTCCCTGTGCATCCCGTTCCCTCTCATGGTGTTTCTGCAGCTCCCCTGGAAGAACTCCTCCAAATTCTCTTTCAGACCCCCAGCCACCACCTGAATGCAACCACGCAAAGAAGCTCCAGCCCGTGGGAAGCCAGCAGACCCTCCCTGCCCACAGATCTCCTTCCCTTCCCTTCGGCTGAGCAGTCCCTCCTCCCCAGAGACCGGTGATGTCTTTGTTGGGTTTCAGTACCCAGGCTTCCTGCTCAGGAAGCTGCATTGTTTGGAGGCACGTTGAAGCCATTAGGCTTTAACTTGTTGTTCAGCACATTCTAATTGATGTTTTCATCTCCGCAGCAAATGGGGTGAAAGGCTTCCCACTATTATTTTGTGTAATTCTATTTCCCCCATGATGAGAAGCAAAGGAGCGAGGACCCGCAGCCTCAAACAAATTAACAAATGCAGGGGTTGATGTAACTTCTAGCAGGAGGAGTCCGCCTTAACTGTGGTGTTTATACACCACAGGAGAGGTGAATTCCAGACGGGACCTGCACGAGTTACGAGCGCCACAGCAGCCTCTGCAAAAGGCAATTGCTGCCCTCAGCCCCATTCCAAGAGATATTGCTCCAACAAATCCAGGATGGGATCAATAAAGCGGATTGGATCGTAAATGAAAGCAGGCAGGAAAGGCTCCCCGGCCCCTGGAGGGTTCAGCAGGGCTGGGGCAGAGGCACCTGCCTGGCTCCAGCCCTGCTGAATTACTGACAGCCCCTGGGCTTGCTGCTGCAGCCCCTCGGAAGCTCAGGGGGGCCACAGGGGGCACAAAAAGGGTAGAACACCAAAGGCAGGAAACCCAAAGCAGCCCAAGCCTGGATTCCCAGGGATGGGAATGCTCATGGAGCTGGAGCCCTGGATAACTGTGTTCATGTCTTTGTCCCTCGTCAGACCTGTAAACCACGAATCCAGAGGAGTGCAGCGGCACCCTGGTCATCCTTTCCACGCTCTCCTTTCAATGTGAGGAGGAGGGAGGGTGGCAGAGCCCCGGGCAGTGCTCAGCAGAGATCTCACACACTGCAGGGTTTGCCAGCAGGTCAAACTGAGTACAAACCCGCTGCCCTCCGATCCTGCCCACCCACAGCTCCCCTTTGGGAACAAACTAAACAGAAAAGTACTGCAATCCAGCAGAGAGGACAAGGGGCACATCAATAAAAAGGCAGATAAGACTTAATTGATTAAAAAAGAAAAAAAACATGGATGGATGGGTGCATGGTTGGCTGTTCTGAGTGCTGCAGATCCATCAGCTGCTGTTACTCCTTCAGCTACAGGTGCAGGATTTGTCCCCAAAGGCCAGTTTTCTTCCCACTGCTGTCCTGGGTCACTGCATGCCTCAGAAAGGCCTGGCATGGCAAACTCGGAGTGCAGTGGGCACGGGGAACTGAGCTCAGTCTCACAGCAACTCCTGCCACCAAAATTCTGCCTGGCATGCCAGCCCCACCTGCCTGGCACCTCCCTGCTCCCAGGGGATGGAGACTGCAGGGAGCTGCATCTGGGCAGGGAATCCCAGACTGCTTTGGGTTGGGAGGGACCTTAAAGCTCACCCAGTGCCACCGCTGCCATGGCAGGGACATCTCCCACTGTCCCAGGCTGCTCCAAGCCCTGTCCAGCCTGCCCTGACACTGCCAGGGATCCAGGGGCAGCCCCAGCTCTCTGGGCACCCTGTGCCAGGGCCTGCCCACCCTCCCAGGAACAATTCCTTCCCCAGATCCCGCCTAGTCCTGCCCTCTGGCAGTGGGAGCCATTCCCTGTCCCGTCACTGCCTCTGTCTGAGGAAATCTCACAAACCATTTGCAGCACTGATTAAGATGCTCCACTCCAGACTGCCTTTCCTTTGACAGCAGGGCAGCAGAGGTGCCCCAAGCCCCGTGTGGGACGGGCTCCAGGTCCCGGCTGTGACAGCAGGCTCTGGGCTGGGTGACAGCAGGATCTGGGCTGGGGGACAGCAGGCTCTGGGCTGGGGGACAGCAGGATCTGGGCTGGGTGACAGCAGGCTCTGGGCTGGGGGACAGCAGGATCTGGGCTGGGTGACAGCAGGCTCTGGGCTGGGGGACAGCCGGCTGTGTCATTGCCGAGGCCGTGCCTGCACCCAGAGCCCTCACTGCCAGCTGCTCCCGGGCTGAGCAGGGAGAGGCACCCGCCGGGCCCAGCGGAGCACGAGTAAGTAACAGCCAGTGTAACACAGCAAATTAAATCCCAGCAGGGGACCCGAAATGCCAGCAAATATCCTGGAATCTGGCTTTCTCCTGCTGGATAATTTTGCCTCCCTGGCAGCGAGGCCGGGGTGGTGTCAGGGTGTTTGTTTATGAGCGTGCCTGGGGTAAAGGGGAGGCCGCCTTGGAAAATGGGGCTGCAAAGGTGTTCTGGAACACAGCAGAAGGGAAAGGCAGTGGATACACAGCCTGCCCTCCCCGGAGAAAGACGGAGGGAATAAAAAGGGAGGCAGAGATGTGCCCGAGAGCTCTTTCTATCTTGCACCATGTGGCAAAAGGAAAAGTGAAAATGAGCTCGGCCCAGCTCAGTGACTCTGTGTAATGAGAAATGGGCCAGAGATGACACATCCCAGAAATCTGACAAGGAGTTAGAATAGGAAAACGTTACTGGAGGTTAAAAATTAGAGGAAAAAGGAAAACTGGTGTTGAAACACATGACCTGCAAGCAGGGGCAATGAGGAGAGGCTCCAGGCCTGCCCTGGTAGCCCTGTGCCTCGGGAGCGACGAAACCCTGCTGCCCGTGTGTGTGCTGAGGCCTCCCAGGGCTCCCTGCCTCTCCGGGCTCCCCCTGCCAGGGCCGGAGCCCTTCCTGCCAGGATCCTGGCCTGCTCCAGCTCTGCAGGATGTGGGCAAGGAGCTGGGGCTCACCTGGCAGCACCAAAACAGAGATGGGAACTCTCGTGTCACTCTTTGTGGACGGGGCAGCCTGTGCCAGGGCCTGCCCACCCTCACAGGGAACAATTCCTTCCTGATACCCAGTTTAAACCCACTCTCTGTCAGTTTGAAGCCATTCCCCCTCTGGGCTCTCTCCAGCAGCTCCAGGTGCTGCTGCTGTGTCCCCAGGGCTGGGGCAGCTCTGCAGGTGGGCTCTCAGCTGGGCACAGGGGCAGAATCCCCCCGCTGTGCTGCCCAGGCTGGGGGATCAGCCCAGGGTTGAGAGTTTCTGGGCTGGTTCAGGTCCAGCCTCTCAGCCATCAGCAGCCCCAAATCCTCCTCCCAGGGCTGCTCTCCATCCATCCATCCATCCATCCATCCATCCATCCATCCATCCATCCATCCGTCCGTCCATCCATCTATCCATCCGTCCATCCATCCATCCATCCATCCATCCAACTCCGCAGGATCCCATCGCACCCAGGGTGACCTTTCCTGCCCAGGGGAAGGGCCCTGGAGCAGCTGTGGCTCTGAGAGGGGACAGAGGGAACTCCAGACCCTCTGCCTGAGGGACAGGGCTCTGGAGTTTCATAAGCAGTGAGGCTGGAATTGCATAATTCCATGAATCACTGGCTTGGCTTTGCTGTCAAAGGCTGCCCAGGGCTCTGGAGCTGTCGGGATCTGCAGCCACCCCAAGCCCCCTCCTCACCCTCTGCTCCTGCTGCTTCCCAGCCTCCGCCCCTTAAACTGCTCCTGCCCTCAGTCCTCCCTGTCACCTGTGGGTTTGTGCTGTGGCTCAAGGGTTTGTAAGGCTTGCCAGACCAGGATGTCCCAGCTTTGCTCCTTCCCTCCAAGGTTCTGTGCAGTATTTTGAGTACAAAAGTCACCCCTGTCTTCTGGATGGAGCCAGGTGCTGAACATCCACGCCTTGCCCTGGGATGCACAGATGTGGCTGTGCTGCAGAAATTCTCTTGTGTCCTCGGTGGGATTTTCTATTTTAGCACCACGTCCTCGGTGTTTGGCAGGGAAACTCTTCCTACTTCACGCAGCTCCAGCCCCTGGATGGGAGCTGAAGTGCTGAAGGAAGGATGAAGAGCCCGATTCCAGCAGGAATCTGCCTTTCCACAGGCTGCAGGCAGTGCCTGGCTCTGTGGACAAACACCTGCCAAGAAAAGCCTGAAGGGAAGTCATCCCAAACCACAGTTTCCCCGATCTGGGGTTTCATACACCATAAATACCTTCCTGATGTTTTTTCCCCTCTGTACTTCACTGCTGCTTGGACAGGAGTGAAGGCTGAGAAAAACACAGATTTTTGCTGAGTTCCCCTGAAAGCTGTGAGAGTTCACAGTGCAAGGAGCAGCTGGAGGAAACGGGCAGAGCCAGAGTGGCTCCAGGGACACAGACACCTCTGGTGAGACGAATGAACTTTTTGAAGGGGAAGTTGTTGCAAAAGAAGGAGCAAGAGCCCCTGCAACAGCCCCATGCCTCCAACACACATCCTGAGTGGAAACCCCAGCAGTTTCCTGGACTGAGCCTTCCTGGAGCAAACCAGAGCTTGTTTGCTATTTATTATCAATAACTTCTGAAAAAAAAAAGTCCCAACAAACCCAGATTCTCCATCTGCACTCATGGTCTGCCCAGGACCATAGACCTGCTCCTCACACTGAGTATTCCATGAGGAGAAGCTTCACCCCAATCCTGAACATTTATTTCCAAGGGACATTCCAGGGCAGCTCTTTACCCCCTCCACACTAACCCAGGGATTAACAACCAGAGCATCCCCAAATTCTGGAGGTGGCCAGTACAACTTGCTTCACCAGGAGCTAGGAATGATGCTCCTGCAAGCAGCAAGGATGGATGGAGGAGCAGGAGAAGGGAAATGCTGCCGCCAGGAAAGGGAACCGAGTAGAGCTTAGGAGAAGTGAGAAAATTCCTTAGCCAGCAAGAGGGGAGCTGGCTGTGAACAGCAGGGGAAACACTGTGGCTGGGAGAGACCTGGTGACACTTCTGGGTGACGATGGACAAGGAGCGAGTGCTGGAGTGAAGCCCCAGCCCAGAGCAGCTGGCGGGGGCTGGAGCTGGCACAGGAAAAGGAGCAAACGCTGGTATTTTGGGCAGCAGGGGAACTACTCAATGCCCTTTTCCGTTATTTAACATTGGTGGGCTGCACCGTCGTCTGTACACTCGCAGGGACTGAGGAAATCCACTGGAAATGGAGATTATCCTCTGGAAGTGCCCAGACGTGCAGCTGGAGCCCCAGCTGTCCCAGCCAGGCTGCCTGACAGCAACAAGCCCTTTCCTGCAGCCCTGGGCGTGATCTTGTCCTGGGGTTTCTCCAGCCAAGCACTCACTCTCAGTTTTCCCTGGATGACACCTCAGAGCCTTGTGGTGTTTGAATCGTGTCTCAAGCCAGGAATTCCCCTCCCCGCCTGCTGTGCCTCCCACACTGCCTCCATTTCCTTGGAAAATCACCTTTTCCAGAGCCTGGGTGGCCAGTGACAGGTGCTGAGAGGGCAATGAAGCTCCCAAGCCATCCCTCAAACCCACATTCAGCCACACCATGGCTCAGGACGCTCAATATTTGACCTGCCTCCAGCCAGGGCATGCATGGCAGGTCCAGGAGAGAGCACGGTGCAGAGCAACACCCCCAGGGAAGCACTGGGAGCACTCTGGGAGCCAGGAACCACGAAGGAAGAGGGGCTGAGATCTAGCTGTGACCAGCCCAAGGTCCCCAGAGAGCCCCGGGCTGCTGCAGAAAGGGAGGAGGCCAGCAGCCCTGCAGGGTTGGAGGGTTTGGGTGAGCCAGGACATTGCAGAGCCTGGAAGTGCCACCTGTGGCCAGCAGGATGGCTGGAAAACGGGGAAACTGGGCAAGCAGGAGGGGACACGCAGAGGGAGGACAGTGTGTTGTAAAACAAGCACACAGCAATAGCGAGCAGGGGGCTGGCAGGCACGAGGGCTCTCACAGCCACCTTGGGGCCAGGGCTCCTCAGGAGCTCCTCGGGAGCTTTCTGAGGGGACCGGCCAAAGCAAGGGGAGCTCTGCATGTGTCTGTGCCTCCAAGGTGGGGCAGAACCGCGCTGGGGCTGCACAGCCCAACACTCACAGGAGGGTTTGGGCTGCAGGGACATTAAAGCCCACCCAGTGCCACCCCCTGCCATGGCAGGGACACTTCCCACTGTCCCAGGCTGCTCCCGCCCAGTGTCCAGGGATCTGATCGTGGCATCTCCCCAGGATCTGGGCTGCAAAGAGCCATGGCCATTACAGGAGAAGAGAAACCATAAGAGAAACCCACCGGGGCAGCCTCGGGCGTTGGGAAACCTGGAAAATTCCCTGCAACGGGAGAAATAAGTGGGGCTGCCTCACTGGGGAAACAAGAGACCCTCAAATAAATAAGCACAGGCAGAGAGGAAGCGGCAGAACGCACGTGCAGAAGGCTGGCACAGAGCAGGCACGGTGCAGTCACTCCTCGCCTTTTGCTCTCCCCAGCCCCAGCGGCTCCGGGAGCCTCGCGAAGGCGGGCGGCGTGAGAAGTTCACCTCTGGCACAGCCCGAGCCGAGGCAGCCCCGATGGCACCGGGGCATCCTCGGCACGGCCCGGCTGCTGCCGTACTCACGGTTCCGGGGCTCTGCCGGCGCTCACCCCGCTGCCGCCGGGCCAAAGTCTCGCTCTGCCCGCGGAGCCGGGGCCATTGGCTCCTTTTCCTGCCCGCCTGGAGGTGGGGATGGGTGTGCGGACCGCGGAGTGCGGAGGTGGGGCTTCGCCTGCACTTTTAAAAGCCGGAGCGCATTCAACTTTTGCAATCCCCTTCAATAGAATGTATTTTATTTCTGTGTTTTCTTTTTTCCTGAAGCTGCAATCCCAGAACGACAGAGCCGCGCGGTTTGCTGAGCCAGGGCTTTGCGAGCTGCTTGCCCAGTCCCAGTCCAAAGTGGGCTTGGCTTTCCCTCCATCCCCCGGCTCCAGTCCCCTTTTCCCTCCCTGCGAGGGTCCCATTCCTCCAGGGCAGTTTCCTTGTGTCCATTTGCTTGTTCAATTTGCTTTATCTGCATTTTTTTTTTCTGTAAATTTTGAAGCCGTGGTGTAATCCTGGGATTTGGGAAAGGGGAACTTTGTTGATCTAACCCTGGACTATTTATTTTCAAGGTCTCCCTAGTACTCTCTTGCTCTGAGCACGGAGGCTTTTCCAGATGAGAACTAGAGAAGTTAACAAACAGGCAGCCCCATCCCTGCCCTCTGGCAGTGGAAGCCATTCCCTGTGTCCTGTCCCTCCATCCCTTGTCCCCAGTCCCTCTCCAGCTCTCCTGGAGCCCCTTCAGGCCCTGCAAGGGCTCTGAGCTCTCCTTGGAGCCTTCTCCTCTCCAGGTGAGCACCCCCAGCTCTGCCAGCAGACAGGTGCACAAGCACAGGCGAGCTTTGCCAGGGCAAATTCACATTGGATTCGATGAAGTTGCAGCTTGGGAGAGCGGGACAGCTGCAGAGTCCTGCCCAAGGGGCATGTAAGGCATGGAGGGAGGGGGAGAGCCCTTCGGTGGGTTCCCTGCTCTCTTTTCATCCAGAAGCCACAAGAAGCTCCTGGCTGTCCCAGCTCCCAGTGGGATCTTTCCCCTCTCAGGCAGGTGGAGCAGCAGAGGCAGAGAAAGGCACAGACCTTTCCCTCCTGGCTTTTCTTGGGCTCTGACAGATGGGACAGCCCACAGGACATGCTGGCAGAGGGACTTGATGTTTCCCAAGGGAAGATCACCTGCTTCCTCTGCACCAGCTCATTATGTAATAATTAAACAGCCCCTTTATTAGCTCTGGCAGCACAGAAACATTGGGCTGAGCGGGACACAGCCACAGCAGCGTGTCCCCAAGCCCTCTGTACCCAGGTGACCCTGAGCTGTGCTCCTGAGCAGGGCTGCCACTGCAGAGAAAACAAACTTCACCAGCCCCACCGGCTCTGCAGGGTCGCAGGAAGGCATTATTAGATGGAAACAAATGTTATTAATATTTTACAGCTGCAGAGCTCCTTCCTTCCCGGGGGGCTGTGCACAGAGCATGGCCCAGGACCCCCGGGATGGGGCTGGGAAGGCAGAGCTCCTTGGAGGGGCAGTAACCCAGGGCAAGAGGAGACTGTAGAGCTGCAGGGCAGCATGAGACAGACACCCCACAGCCCCCACAAGGGATCCTCGCCCCTGAGCCTGGACAGCAGCAGGGAAAGGGGATTCCCAGCAATGGAGAGGCAGGAGCTCACTCTGCGATATTCCATGGAAGAAGAGCACCATCTAATGACTCTTCCCCAGCTCCTCGTTCCGGGCTGCTCGGAGCTCTGCAGCTGCTGCTCCATCCCACGGCCAGGGGGTGCCCAGAGCACCCTTGTCCCGCCGCTCCAGGGTGGCCGCTCCATGTCCCAGCTCCGGGACATCCCCCTGCGCTCCCCAAAGGATGCTCATGCACCCAAGGGCAGGCTGGACAGGGCTTGGAGCCACCTGGGATAGTGGAAGTGTCCCTGCTCGTTACAGGGAGGGGGAACGGTAAAACCCCTGAGCCCAGCCCATCCTGGAATCCTAAAAAGCCCATGGAGTGCTCAGAGCAGGGCAGTGTTTGTCCAGGTGCCTCTGGAGCTGTGTCCTGCCTGCTGCTGCCGCTTTCTGGCCAAGACATTTCCTGCTGCTCCTTCAGCTTTTCAGTCATGGAGGCTTTGGCCTCCAAATACTGGGATGTGCAGGCCTCCCAAAAAGGGTAATTCTTGTTAAAAGCAAGCACTGAAGGCTGAGTTGGCACACGAAGGGCTGGGTCAGGTGAGGGCAGCTCAGTCCCCTGGAGGATGTGCAGGAAGGAGTATTCCTTGGAACACTGGGGAGCAGTTCACAGGAAATGATAGCAGCACTTACTTGTGCAAAGAGATTGCAAAATCTCACATGCCACACATTGGAGATGTGCACGGATGGAGAAATCCGGGCTCCCAGCCTGGAAAAGGCCACATTAGCGATCCCACACCTGCCCAGGTTCTGCTGCTTATTCCAGCTCTGCTCTTGGCTCAGGACTTCAGCTGGGATTGGAAAGGAGCAGCTCAGAGTCCTGCGTGGGAAATGGGACGTGGGGCCACTTGTGGGGCTGGGGCTGATCCTTTTCTGCATGTGGGGCTGGGAAAAAGCAGCTGGGTTAGGGCTGGGATTTCACATCTGAGCTCTGCTGATGCCTCACAGAGGCCCAGCCGAAAGCTGGGATGCAAATGTTTGGAATTGTGCAGAAATTCTTTGCAGAGCTGGGATTTAAACTAGGTAATCAGCTGCCTTGCCTCTATGTGTTTTGGGGTTACCCTGCTTGGATCCCTCCTTTTAATGGCTGTATTTGTAATGCCTGTAAGAGGACAACAGGAAAGGGTCATCTGCTTTTGGGATTTCAGTCAGAACCAAAGTGAATAATTTATCCTCTCTGTTTCATGAAAAATCCCAAACCACCACCAAAGGAAATAAGACCGGGATGTGTCAGATTCTGGGAAACAGGAATTGGGAAATCACAGGATTTCCACTGCACGAAGACACTTTTCCATTATTTTCTTAACAGAAAAAAAAAACAAACCCAAACAAAAAAATCAAAAATATGCTTCTGAGGTTCTTTTTTGTTGGAGATTTATGAGGATTCAATTTTTTTTTATGCAAAAGTAGCTGCCCCATTCCTGGAAGTGTTTCAGGCCAGGTTGGATGGGGCTCGGAGCAGCCTGGGCTGGTGGAAGGTGTCCCTGCCCATTCCCTTCCAGTTCGGAACCCCAGATGGCAGCACGACCGTGGGAATTGCTGCCTCGCTGCTGCTACGGGAGGGCAACGCCATCCGAGCGTCCTGCCTTAAAAACCCCCGGAGAAACCGAGCGGGAAAGGGAATTTAAACTATTTGTAGAAGAATAGGACAAAACGAAAAGCAAAGTGCCGCGTCCTGCATTTGGACTAAAGGCATTTAAGCACTTTTTAATATTCAATGTGCTATTAGTTCAAGGAGCTTCTATTGCTTATGTCTAAAGGAGAAGAGGCTTTAACATTGTGAGGAAAAGATTTGCTGTTGCCCCTTTTACCCAGCATCACTTCCAGCTCCGAGCTGGTGCCATGAAACGCTGCCCACAAAGAGTTAGTGCAGATAAAATAGGTGCCTAATTGTTGTAATATATATGTTGAACTGTCTCATTATTTTGCTGGGAAGCTGCAGTGGGATCTGTCACACTAATGCTGTGCCAGATTAACTGAGTGTATTTAAAGAAGAATGAAGAAGTTCCAAGCTCATATTTATCTGCTTACACGGATAAAATACCTGTCAACTCAGCAACACACAGATGCTGGCAGGAACTTATCCTTTTTCTGTTATCCATCAGTTTAAAAACCCCCAAACTTGTTAATTCACCATCTATGTGGCAATTTTTCCCCCCCATAATGTTACAGAAAATACAGTTATCTTTTTACAAAACTCTTCAAATACCCTCAGTGATAAAAGTGCTTTGAGGGTTATTAATTTCATTGAAAAATTACAAGCTAGACTGGAAAACAGCTTTTTGTTGGAACAATATGTGGGAAGGTCTTTGTTCTTGAGGTATTAAAATGCAAATGTTAAAAGCAAGAGGGTACTGGTGTCATAAAAGGAAAAACCATTATCTCAAAGGTGATTAATACTTTACACTTATGAGAAATTTCCAAGTACTTCACATGCTTTTGCTTAGTAATGGAAAATGACCTGTGTATAATTCCGATCTCAAAAACAGCTTTGAAAAATCCTTTATTTAAGCCATCAAAAAAATTATTTCTGCCCCATCTTAAAACCAAACAGCTCTGCTTCAACCCAGGGAGTGCATTTTACACCGGACTGTAAAGCTCTGAGGATACAGCCTGAAACCTGGATGGAACCAAGGCATGAAACAAGGCAGCAGCACATCCATCCTGCTTTACTCCTGCTCTGAAGATCAGGTTTGTGATCCCAGAAATGCTCTTTGCTCACTGGATTACCCAAAATAATAACAAATAAACCAGGGGGAAGGAAAGCTCAGCGCCACTGCTGGAAATTCCCAGACTTCCCAAGCATTTGTCCCTGGAGGTGTCCCAGGAAGGCCTGGAGGTGGCACTCAGTGCTCTGGGCTGCGGATGGGGCACAGCCTGGGCTCAGGGGTCTTTTCCAGCCTCAGGGATTCTGAGATTCCATCCCTGTGGCTGGGGTTTTGCTTGCAGGGTCACAAATTTGAGTATCTCTCCATCAAAACCCCATTGTGCCAGGGACCAGAGTGTCAGTGGGACTTTGGGTTTGTCCTCCCAAGGAGCTGAGATTTGAGATGTCTGGGTGTTGCAACTTTCTGATGTGCAAATTCCTCCAGGGAAATCACCTCGGGGAGAAATGTGAGCTGGAATGGAACTGACAATTCACTGCCACTTTCTGCAGGTGGCCTGCTGAGAGCTGGAGATCCTGTCTAAGATTGTCCTCAAAAAAACCCAAATCTTGGGTTCTGTTCTCGCATCAGAAACCCAAGTGCAGCAGCTGGAACAGCGTTGCTCTGGCTGCTGTGTTTGTGCATGCTGCAGAAACGCTTCCAAGGCAAATCATTGGGAAGCAGTGGCACTTGTTGTTTTCCCTCCAGATCTCACGTCAGGCTCAGCAGTGCTGGTGGATGGATTTGCAGCATCTCCTGTGCTGGGAGCTCCTGACCCGAGCCAGCCACATCCCAGGCCTTGTTCAGTGCCCTCTGGGGAGGGCAAAGCCCAGCCCCCTGCACAGCCCTGCTGCTTGTGTGGTGGCCCTTCTGCCTTTCTCTTCCTCCCAGTCTGTGACTGCTCAGGCCAAAGAATCCTCACCCTGTGTGTGCTGCAGGACCACCATCCTGCAGCCAAGCCTGGCAATCAGCAGCATCCAGGGCTCTCTTGTTCTCTAGAACATCATTTATGTTTTACATATATCTCAGGAAGATATTGTGCAAGACTCAAGAGACGTCTTGCCCTTTTGCTGATATCCTTCTGCTGGTTTTCGTCCTGTAAAAGATTTATTTTGTGCTATTCAGACAACATGAAAAACATGGAAAAGTGATGCAACATTGGTCATTACTCCCCAGAGTTTTTAAAATGACTTCACACAGGTTTTAAAACGATGACTTAATCATTTCAGGTTTCAGGGATGTTTCTTAAAAGTTTCCTAATCTTCCTCAAGGGAGGGAGGAAGAGCTCATCTTAATCCTTGTGTTCTGTGAGTAACATTTGTGCTGCAAAAGCACTGCACAAAAATCTGGGTGTCAGAAGCCACACTGGAAACATTCTTTTTATTCACTGAGCAGTTTTTTCCTGTGTTTATTTGCTGGTCTGTTTAGCAAATGTCTTTTTCCTTCTGACCTTTCCCTGCTCCTCAAAATAAACCCCCAGATAACTTTTGCCGTTCTGTCCAGCTGTATGTGCTCTGTAAGAAAACAATCCAGATTAAGAAAAGTTTAATTCTGGCTCACTGGCATCAAACTAAGTTGAAAACAGTTCAAAACTCCTACTGAACTCTGGGAAATTACTTTTGCATAGGCTCTGCCTCTATTTAAGTAATTTGAATAATTCAGGAGCAGATAAACCATGATAACCAGCAGTAACAAGGAGGTGAACAAAGTGTTGCCAGGACTATGATGGAAAGTGGAGGGAATTTAAAATGAATTGTGGAATGTTTTAAAAGAAACACACACAGGGCTCTGATGGATTTTAACTCTTGGCTGAAGAGGGAGAAGTGTCCCAGTTGTTCTCTGCCAGAGGGTATTTATGGGCTTTCCTTTCTCTCTCCAGACCTTTGCCAGGTCTGGAATGCCTCTGGGGGCAGGAGAAGGCAAAGGGGAGGCTCCAGCTGTGTGCCAGAGGCAGCTCAGGGCCTCTAATCTTCCAGTCTGTACACACAAGATTAAAGATCCGCCTCGAGTTCTGATTAAGAACGCAAAGTTAAGAGATTAAATACCAGGAAGCCAAATTAAAGAGCTTTAAGTCAATCTCTGAACTCATCAAAGTTCCAAATTTTTAAGCTGTCATTACAACACAGGATTAGAGCAAAGCTTCCCTACCCTGATTTGATGTCCTTCCCTCAACAATGTGATTTATTCCCCGCTGCAGCTCTGGGCTTCCCTAAACCCAGCTATTGTCTTGTCTGCAGAGCTCATCCCACCTGCATCCCTGGGGGACTTTCCTGGCATTCCAGCCCTGCCCCAGTTAGCCTGGGGCCACGGTGACCCCGTTGTGCTGCCCTGCCTGGTGCACTGTCACCGAGTGGAGCAGGGCTCAGAAAATGCTCTTAGGCACCTACATCATGGGCTACAGGAGAAAACACATCCCAAGGAATAAACACATCCCAAGGAATGAACACATCCCAAGGAAAAAACATATCCCAAGGGATAAAACACATCCCAAGGAGTGAACACATCCCAAGGAAAAAACACATCCCAAGGAGCAAATACATCCCAAGGAGTGAACACATCCCAAGGAGTGAACATATCCCAAGGAATGAACACATCCTGAGGAATAAACACATCCTGAGGAATAAACGCATCCCGAGGAGCAAACACATCCCAAGGAGTGAACACATCCCGAGGAATAAACACATCCCAAGGAGCGAACACATCCCAAGGAGTGAACACATCCCAAGGAATGAACACATCCCAAGGAATGAACACATCCCAAGGAGCGAACACATCCCAAGGAATAAACACATCCCAAGGAATGAACACATCCCAAGGAGTAAACACATCCCAAGGAATAAACACATCCCAAGGAGTGAACACATCCCAAGGAATGAACACATCCCAAGGAATAAATACCTCCCCTTTCCTTCCCACCTCTGATACCAAACACCTGGGGAAAAGGGAGACGTTGGACTGTGGTTATTCCCCTCCAGGTAGCTGAAAATGAGCCCTAGAAGTCCAGAATTGATGTCCACACCTTTCTGGAGCCAGGAATCCTTCCAGCTGGAATCCCTGACAGCCCGGGCTGGAGGGTGGTTCTATCCAGGGATCTGCTAAGGCGAGGAACTGCTCTGAAAACACATCCTGCAAACTGCCACCATTGTTATTTACAGCTCCTGCTGTAATGCATTAAAGGAAATGTTCCCCTGCTTTCCAGGATAATAAATCGTGTCCTTCCCCTTTTTTATTTGTGGAATTGGGATGTCTCAGCTACGTTAAGATTGTGCTTTCCAGGGCTTTTCCCACAAAAGATAACTTAATAACGTTGCTAAATGCTGTGCTAATTAAAGCTTTCATTTGAAGTTACTCTCTCTTGTAAGACATTGTGCCAAGTGAGCCATTTCCAAATTTGCATCTCAAGCCTTAAAACTTTTTGTAAGAGTTAAGCACAACAATTCCAAGCTTTTTGAACCCACTTTTTAACTCTCCCACATCCCTGTGCAGAATGTCTTATCCAGAACATCAAATTTATACATTAAATTATGGAGAGTTCTTTTTATTTTTAAAGGAAAATTGTAATTTTTGTTCTTTATTGAATTTTATTATCCTCCTTTACTAGTGCTGTTGCTATTAGTGGTTATTTAGTGTAGTTATTACTAATAGTTATTTAGTGTAGCCATTATTAATGGTTACTTAATGGAGTTATTACCAGTGCATTTTTACTCATAAAAGCCATAACCCACCCTGTATCTGCATTCTGAACACAGCTCCCACCACGCTCCTCTTGCTCTCCACTTTGTTATTACAGGTCCATTACGTGCCAGAGACCAGAAAATACCAGCATCAATTCAAAGTCTTGCTTATTGAATATTGCTCTTTCCTGGGCAAACTGTGGCCATCTTCGCTTGCAGGAGCAAAGCTTAAAGAATATTTTATTTTTTATAAGAAAAAAGAAAAATATGATGATTTCCCAGAGCAGCTGTGGCTGGCCCTGGATCCCTGGAAGTGTCCAAGGCCAGGCTGGGCTTGGAGCACCCTGGGACAGCGCAAGGTGTCCCTGCCCATGGCAGGGGTGGCACTGGATCATCCCTTCCAGGATCCCTTCCAACCCAAACCATTCCACGATTCTCTGCTGATGATAAATTCATTTTATCTTCTGTTAAACTACAGATGCAGCAACTCTGTGTGGTGCCACCAACAAAAGGGGACTGATCCAGCACCCCCTGTGCCCAATCCTGATGCTGTTTGTGCTTTAGTGCCCGGAGCATTAATTTCAGAAGTTGTGGTTTTTGTGGTTGCTTTTGTGGCTGCATTAAAAGGCTGTTCACGTTTTCCCAGTTAAACTAAATTACTATTATTTCCTTCTCCTGCTCCCTCCCCCATCCAACTGTTGTTGTTTAATTAAGGATAACATGCTGCTCTTCAGTGGGTGTTTGTTTATAGGTTGATAAATGTCAGGAATATGCTCTGGTGGAAAGTCTTTTAGCTGGGAATACTCGTGTCCTTTTAACCACTACTGATCTGTAAAAAAAGAAAATTTGTCTTAAAATCTCCTTTTCTGATGATTATTTCAATATATTTTCATTCTTAATTTAAAGGGAAAGTGCAGTTCAAATTGTGCTTTTTACAATAGCCTTCTTCTTGGCTTTTTTTTTCCCTTGTTTGTTTGTTATGGTTACTTGCTGGCAATCTGCATGTTTTGAACCTGGAGAGGAAAAGTGTACTTGTGATTAACAGCAGTAGAGAATCTGTACAAGCTATTGCCTGTGGACACATTTATCTTTACTGGTTGTGAAGAGCACCTTTTTCAGAGCCAGCTCAAGCAGCAGCCTCTCCTCGAGGCCCTTGGGCTGTCCTGTAGCCTTCAGCAGGCAGAGTTTGGGCTCAAGTCAGAGCCAGGAACATCCAGTTTTTTCACTGTGTGACAAAATCTGGTTGTGGTGGGTTTTCTAGGTTTTTGTTTGTTTGTTTGTTTTCATGGGGCTTTGTGGTTGAACACAGACATTTTACATCAGCTTTGCCATGGAAGATTTTACATTTCTTTGCCCTTTCCTATATATGGAACAAAAGATTTTGTGGCCCTTTGCAAAAGTCAGTGCAGCTGCTGTGCTTAAATCACCTTTCAAACAAAGAAAAAACTAATTGGGAAGGTGCCTAAATGCCTTTACGTTTTCAAATTTCCTTAATTCCCTTCACCACCTTTACCACAGGTAGAGAAAAGTTTCTTTGAGCCCTGGGTGCATTTTTGGCGGTCGGGCTCTCCCGGGGAGCGTCCCACTGAAGGGATTCAGAAGGGAGGGGAGTGTCCCTGGGTAATGCTGGCTGATGGGCCTTGCAGAGCCCCAGTCACTGAGCAATGCCTTTAAATCTGCCTTTTCCCAGGTCTTTGTGCCAGCAGCAGGTGACAGCCACCGCGTGCTGGAGTGTTCTCCTGGGCTGCTCAGTTCCAGCCAGGCCTGTGGGATACAAAGCCCACAGAGTGTAACACACACCTGGCACCTTGGGGGTGCTGGTCATGATTTTGTCCTTATTATTTAGAGAATTAAATAAGGATAAGACAAATTAGTGCAGAAATTGCAAATGGACTTTGCCATTGCCAGCTTTGGTTCTTGGCTCTGCCACGTGGGATGACCTTGGTGGGGTGCTGAACACCTCTGGAATGGGTCACTGTGCAATGGACACCCAGTGGAAATTCCTGGGAATGGATTTCCCTCTGCCTTCACTTGCGCTCTCTGTCTGGAGGGGCTGGGAGGTGTCAGCTGCTCTCTTGGCTCTGTGTTCACTCCTGAGCAGGGCTCGGCTTAACGGGTCCTGACTTCAGCCCAGCCTGGGCAGGCTTTCCCTGCCTCGGAGACTGCAGGCTGAGCAGCTCAGTTTACAGGCTGGAATAAATGATGAGTGCCTGAGAAGCTGGAATGAGAGACAAGCACGTTTTCATTCTCTGTGAGGAACCTGGGCGTTTTTAATGCATAGCTCTCTTAATGAAAAGCTGTAAATTCACGCTTCTCTCAGAGGTGGAGCAGCCTGCAGGTTCAAAGTGCTGAATTTCTAAGAGGCTGTTATCAATCAAAGTCTTTCTGGTTTAGCCAAGCTAAGGCAGAAAACCTGGGGAGGAATCTCTTTTCCATGAAATTCACAGACCAGTTTTTCAGCCCCGGACTGTGGGTGGGAAGTCACACTCCTATCAATAATTATTGCCTCTGGGACTTTATCTAAGTGTACAAACCCAGGAGCATCCAGCTCTTTCAGGGCTTTCTTGGGCCATTGGTTGAGGTGCAAAACCAAATTTGGTTCCATCTGTTTACATTGGTTGGCAAAATCTCCTTTGGCACTTGCCCTGTTGTTTCTGCACCACAGCACTGCAGATTTGGGTATTTCCTCAGCTGCTCTGCAGGAAGGGCTCAGGTTTGGTCCTGGAGTTAGAGATGGAATGGGATGGGCAGGGTTGGAGTGAAAGGGAACAAGTTTTGGCTTGTAACCCCCAAATTTTGGCTTGCGGCAGTTTAAGGGCCATGAATCTGGGATAGGCTTTGCAATCAAAATTAAGGCTGAAATTACTTCTTTGGAAAAACTTTGGTAGAAGTGCTGCCATTTATTAAAACAAACCCCAACACTGTCTGAGTTGAATAAACATTACTCATCTATTAATATTAAGGCTGGTACGTCTTGCTGCTGCTTTGGCTCTGGATCAGCATCATCATTTATTAAAATTTTGAAATAGCTCTGCAGAATGGATGATGCTCAAACCTGTACCTGAAAAATCTCCCCACATCTCTCCACAGAGAACTTGGGAGGTGAGGAAAGCAGAAAAAATCAGCCAAGATGGACGCAGGAAGTTCAGCCCCTCATTTTACCCACTTTCTATGCACTTTGTATAAATCTAAGGCCACGTTTTAAGTCTGTGTTAGATCATCAAATAGCTCTTTTCAAAATGTCAGCAATTCACTGCCCAAATAGCCTGCCAAGTAATATTTAATCAATTGCAAATGGGATGCAGATTCTCCTGGAAACTTTGGGGAATTGTTCACCTCAGCTAAATGCAGGTAACACTTTAAGTCACTTCCTGCACTTGCCTGGGCTGAATTAGCCTGGACAAAACTCTGATTGGAATAATTGCAGAAATGTGGCTTACACTGAAAGGTCCTGGTTGATTTTATTAGCAGAACTGTGCCAGTAGTTCTTTGCTGTGTAAAAACAGGCTCCCTGCAGGTCTCTGGCTCTGCTTTAGGGACTCTTCCTTGCAGTCCCACTTAGCATTGTGCAGATTTTTGCTCTTGTATCAGCTCTGCATTTCCACAGGCTCTCCCAGAACGGCTCAGTGTGCTCCATCCACATCCACATCCACATCCACATCCACATCCACATCCACATCCACATCCACATCCACATCCACATCCACATCCACTCATCATTTATTTCAGCCTTTAAACTGGAACAATTCGGTGTCACTCATCAGTCTTAATCGTTCAGCTGCCTGAAATGGACACTGAAACATTGTTGAATGCCTCTTCCTTAGCACTGGGTCTCATTAGAATCAATAGAAGGAGCACAGAACAAAAGGCCATGTATTTACTGAGATTAGCCTGTAGATAATGAAGTGGCAAATAGGTCACGCTGCTCAGGAATTTATTTAAAGCAATTTTATTTGATAATGCCAGCTGTCACCAAGTGCTGCTGACAGGGATGGTCTCCCAGTTAATTTTTCTTCCTACCTGAGCAAGCCTTGACCTTTGAAATACCAGCTCTGGGTGCACAGTGAAGCTCTGGCCAGGGGCCTGGAGGTGTGGCACTTTGCATGGTAAGAACACAAACTGAAAAAGGGAATTTAGCCATCCATAGCTGGGCAAGGTCACTGTCTGTAATTCTGTAGTCAGGTAAACTTTTTATTTGGCTTTATACCACTGGGCCTGCTGAAAGGATTGGAGCTTTTGAGCTCCAGGTTTGCACTGAAACGAGGAGATAACTTTGGGGTCTAGAGGACAGCAAAGATCCCCTTGCAGGGCTCAGTCTCTGCCTGGGATGACGTTTCTGTCTGGAGGAAGGGAGGTGATAATTTGGGAAAAGTGGGGACAGTGCCAGCATGCTGGAAAAGATTTCCTCCAGCCTCAGAGCATCCCCTAGGGACGCTCAGAGTGATTTAATCAGCAGGGAAAGATTATTTAATCAATCATGAACCCGGAGCTGAATTTTTTAAAGAGGAGTAATTTTCTGCTCGTTTTGACAAGGAAGCAGGAGAGTGTGTCTGTCCTTGCTGTGGTGGCATCCTGTGGCAAGAGGAGCCTGTGTCCAGCAGCTGTGAGCTTGGTCCTTGTGCTTCCGAAGCAGCAGAGCCTCTGAGTCCCGCTGTCCCTGCAGAGGTGTGGGTTCAGGGCTGTGTGCGGGGTCTGTGGGAGGTGAGGGGCAGCCCCAGCCCCTCCCGGCTGCGGATCCCTGGCAGGGTTTGCGGGATGCAGCTGTCGGGCCATCCCTGTGCCCTGTGCCCTGTGCCCCGGAGCAGAGCTCGGGCTGTGCCTCTGAGCAGGGCATTAATCTCTAGGATAGCAAAATCCCTGCTGGATAGCAAACCACTGGATTAGCAGTTAGGAGCCCGTGTGATTAGAGAGATTAACTGCTAAACACATCACTGCTTCGGAGGCCAAGCCTCCCTTTCCATTTGGGGCTGGTAGCCTGTTAAAAATTCCTGCTCTGGCAATTAGGAGAGCACGAACCTGCTGACCTGCACCAGGGCTTGTGCTTTAGGAGAGCTCTGGCAGCAGTATTTCTTCTGCCTGTTTGCTTGTTAGGCAGCCCACTTTTCTTTCTCTGGACATTTAAGGTGTTGCCTTCTCAAAAGATGCTGCTTTATTGGAAGGGAAAAGACCAGGCAGCTCCAAGGCCCGGACATTTCCAGGGACCTTGTGCCAGGGCCTCCCCACCCTCACGGGGAGGAATTCCTTCCCAAAATCCCATCTAACCCTGCCCTCTGGCACTGGGAAGCCATTCCCCCTTGTCCTATCAGCCCAATGAGGACATTGGCTTCCCTAATCTCTGACCAGGCTTCTCTGCTGCCATGCAGGGAAAAAAGCAGGGAAGTGGGACACGTTGGGATACAGGGAGAAGGTCACTGCAGTCATATCTGCTCCTACACCCACATGTACAACTGTAAAAAGTAACCAAAGCGCTGTCTCTTACTTTCAGGCAAACATGAGTAGATTTTTCAAAAACTGATTTTGGAATTCTTTAATCTCAAGGTCTAAGCCACAGGAAAAAGCACAAAAAAGAAAAAAGGCTTGATCATAAATCTTTTATCACTTCTAACCGAGTAATTTAAAAATACCCCTTAGCTCAGGGCCATGGATGGCACAGCAATAGCATTCTCAGCCCTCATTTCTCAGAGATTTTAGTTTCCAAATCAAGAATTGCTTTATTGGCATCAGGATCTGGGGGATATGGCAGTGTGATTGTGTCAGTGTTGCTCACTGATCACTCCTTGTGGGAATTTGATTTTTCTTTTTAAACACCAGCACCTGCTGATGGTATCACCTGGTGCTATGATATTACCAAATAACTGTGTTTTAAAAGAAATGGAAAAGGGAAAAGATGGTGGAAAGCAAGTTGCTCACAGAAGAGAGCCTGCATAGTGTTCCTTGCAATATCAGACAAAATAAAAAAGCTTCATTGGATACTCTTTTACTTCATCCATTTCTGTAGTCACAGTTTATGAGTTAATGGTGTGGATTTTTACTTTGGTGTCTGGGGCCTGATTCCTAAACAACCGTGCTCAGCAGAGCTGAGTCCTAGGTGCTCTGCAATCTTTGCTTCAGAAGGGAAAAGAAAAGAAAGGGGAAAATAAAAGTTTCACTCCCAGATTCTTGGAAAAAAGAACCCTGTCTGTTGTTTATTTATTTATTTAGAAAGCACATACAGCGATGCACAGGGAGGGGACAGAGATGCAGATCAGGTGAGCAAAGAAATCCAGCCCAGAGGAAGAGCCAGACACTTCCCGGAGGATCAATAGTACATCAGTCTAGGCGAGCATTTCAGCTGCTGTACCTCTAGATTAAAAAAAGAAACCACAGAGAGCCTCTGAGGAGCGGGAGTTTGTGTCCCCATGTCAGCAGTGCCCCGCTGTCCCCTCGGGCAGAGTGGCTCTGTCCTGCTGCTCCTGCCCCTGCCCGCTCACGCCATGGTTTCCTTCCTCAGCGTGCGCCGCTGCTGGCAGGTGAGGATGCTCGGGAAGGACGATTTCCCCTTTGTCCTCGACCTCTTCTTCAGCTTCTTCTGGTGCTTGAGGGAAATTCCCAGCTCCTCCATGATGGCATTGAAAGAAAGACACTGTGGGGAGAGGGGATGGCATTAAACACTTCCCGCCACTGAGAGCCCGGCCAAAGCTGGGCCCGGACCCTCACGGATCTCCTCAGGAGAGGTGAAAGTTGAGCCCGGGCCCTCACAGATCGCCTCAGGAGAGGTGAAAGTTGGGCCTGGGCCCTCACGGATCACCTCAGGAGAGGCCAAAGCTTGACCTGGGCCCTCACGGATCGCCTCAGGAGAGGCCAAAGCTGGGCCCGGACCCTCACGGATCTCCTCAGGAGAGGTGAAAGTTGAGCCCGGGCCCTCACAGATCGCCTCAGAAGAGGTGAAAGTTGGGCCTGGGCTCTCACGGATCTCCTCAGGAGAGGTGAAAGCTTGGCCCGGGCCCTCACAGATCGCCTCAGAAGAGGTGAAAGCTTGACCTGGGCCCTCACGGATCGCCTCAGGAGAGGCCAAAGCTGGGCTGGGCCCTCACGGATCTCCTCAGGAGAGGTGAAAGCTTGGCCCGGGCTCTCACAGATCGCCTCAGGAGAGGCCAGAGCTGGGCTGGGCCCTCACGGATCTCCTCAGGAGAGGTGAAAGCTTGGCCCGGGCCCTCACAGATCGCCTCAGAAGAGGTGAAAGCTTGGCCTGGGCTCTCACGGATCGCCTCAGGAGAGGCCAAAGCTCGGCCTGGGCCCTCACGGGGCTCAGGGAGCTCCTCAGGAGATCCAGCTGGGAATAAATCCCTGGACACAACAGGTGACTGCACACAGCAGGGGTTTTTCCCTAACTCGGCTTCCACTGACTTCCATTTAACTTTGGCTCAACTAGAGCTGCTTATGAATGTTTCTGAAATTCCCCACAGATGCCTTTGCGATGTTTTGGTGGCTTCGCATCACAAAACTTACCCTTTCTCATTTTCCCTTGACCTCACAAGACAAAAGATCTCGTTTTAAACACCATATACTTTAGTCACAAAAAACCATGAGAGTGCTGGAGGAAACAAAGAAGAGTTTTTTAAAGATGTCTTTGAGGTTTAGTTATTTTCCCCTCATGAAATGAACAGACATTTCTCAAATATAGCGCAGCCCTCACTCTTCTTCTTTTCTTTGGAAGGAATCTTTTCAAATATTGTGTGGTGAAGAAAGGAGATAATTACCACAAGAATAAGGGAGCTGAATGGCTTGGAAAGAAAGAAGACATCTTCGTTCTTCCCACCATCACAACATTAACAAAGACGTTTGGGGTAAGTGGAAGCGTCTTTTAAAATCCACAGCTGGAATAATTACATATAACACAAAGAGACACAAGTAGCCTTTAAGTGGAAGTATCTGGCTTTGCAAAAAAACCCCACAATAATTGTTCTGTGCAAATATACACGAATAGGTTATTTATATATAAAATCAAGTGATGGCAGCAGGGAGAAACAAAGCCTTAAGCCCCTTACTTTCACCAAGCTGAAGAAAGCGAGTGACTGGAATAAAGTGAGTGACTGGTTCTGCAGCGAGCTCCTGCCCTCAGTGCCTCAGTGTGGGTGTGAATCTTGTGTCCTGTGTGTGCCGCCTCGTCCTCTGGGCTGGGCTGCACACAGGCTGAGATCCCAGACCGGGGCAGATTGACAGCTCAGTATGCTCCTTCTCTGAGGTGCTTCATTTTTGTTCATCTACGATTCCGAGGTCAATTAAACTCCTGTTAATTGGTGCCACTGCCCAGAGTCAATGGGCGCAGCCAGGGTGTCCTTTCAAATGACAGCTGTGATGGGCAGGCCTCTGCTGCTGCAATTGTCATTTAAATACCCTCCCTGTGTTGATATAAGCCAGGCATCCCGGCGCTCCTTCCCTCTGGAAGCAGCAGGAGGCGCAGGTAGGTATCCTCCGTATTGCTCCAAGCTTTCCTGGAGAGCAGCACCACTGATCCCCAAACTAATGAACCCAAAGGCTCTGAGTGGCTGGCTCGGCCTGGATTGATGCTCTCGGTGGTCTCAGCTTTAACTGAACTTTTAAAATCCGGATTGCAAAGTGAATCCAGAACTCCGTGGTAACTAGGGACAGGATCCTATCAACTCTTTGTAGGATTGATCAGTCTTACTTTTATTTTCTTTCCCCGTGTTTCTCACTAACCTCCTAATGTGTTGTATTTAATGCCAGCCATTACTCTCTGCAGAGTGCAGACAGGGATGATTTCTGCAGGTGAAAGAGTGCATTTTACTGCCTTGTTAATAGGCTGGTACTTTAATTTTCCAACAGGATTCCTATTACTCAGACTGTGCAATAGCCACAACGCCTTTCACATTCATCTCCACAAAACAGCCCCATGAAGTCCATTTTGCATCTGCAGACAGATACACAGAACATATTGCTGGGAGGTTTTTAATATCTGATCTGTGGAGTGCCCCATGGCTCCACTTCCAACTGCTTTGAATTTTAAAATAATTCTTATCAGGAAGACTTCAAGTCATTCTTAGGAGAAGTGGTGCAGAGTGAGCACAGCCTCAGCCAGAACGGTGTGGGGTTTATAGGAAAGCCATGGACAGGGAACACACCCCATGAAAAACCCCATGAAAACCCAAGACCTCAGAGCCCAAGCCCAAACCCTCTGAGCAGCACTTGCAAAGCAGCCTTCGAAAAGGGGATGTTGTCAATAAAATTCGATTTAAAAGGGTAATATACTGCTCTTTTGTCTCATATTCAGGTGGTCAGACTGAAATGGTTGCTTTAAAACCCCTTTTTTTTCCATGCTGGTCAGTCCACTGCTGAGGTCTGCCCAGAACAAGAGCAGAGTGGGCACAGATCAATCCCTTTTACAACTTAATAATGAATTTAACGTTTTGCTTTCAGCCAGCTTAACTTTCTCATTCTGGCAGTGTCAAAATGCTGCTGGCCGTGGCATGTAAAAGGAAATGTCATCCTTTAAAAACAGACTAGGTCCTGCTCTCTGTGTGATGTGGGACTCTTTCTCTGTGCCCTTTGGTCACAGAGGCAGATGCTAAAGCTTAGTCATGAAGCTCCCAAATCCTTCCTTACACTCCCATGCAGAGGTCTGTGCTAAGCTTTAGGAGAATTACAGATTCAGAATAGAAAAACCAAATAAAAAATAAAATAAAGTAGAAACAATGAAAAAAAGGGGTTGTAGTCAGGATTTACCAGTCTGTTGCTTCTGCTGCTGGGCTACCACTGAGGACAAGGCATTTTATTAATACCTTGCAAAACCAACCAAATAACAATAAAGAAGCCACCCAAAACCCAGTGTGTTGTTGAAGTGCTGAGAACTGTGAAAATCAAAGGATGTGAGGCAGATTTCATTCTAGAAGAACTCCTGAGAAGCTCAGGGACAGAGGAAGAAGTGCAGAAGTCAGGATTCTTCTCCTGCACCCATAGCTGGGACACTGACCTGTGTCTTGTGCTGAAAGAAAATGGATTTATTTTTGCACAGGAGGAAAAATATCCAAACCAGTTTCTTTTAGTGAGCAAACTGCTGCTGGGGCACATTAAGGATCTGTGTGAGTATTCTGTCACACAGATGGCATGAGGAGATCCCCAAATTAACTCCTTTAACCTGCCAGAGTCTATTGAGCAGTGACTGTCAAAACAGTGTGACAGTAACCCAGGGATTAATTTAACTCTTCCCCACTTACAGAAACTGTTCCTTTCTGCTCTGCTCACAAGAAAAATCAGAAAAGCTGCTTGCTGGTGTCCCACATCACCAAAAACCAGTGATGGTTTTTGCTTACTCTTTTTGTAGCTAGGGATGAGGCTCTGTCAGGAACAGCAGGAGCTGCTTTGGAATTCCCCCAGGGAATGGCTGCCAGCCTGTGGGGCTGTCTGTGGGACAGCAAAGCCCAGGGAACGGTGGCTGTCACTGCCAGCAGGGCTGTGGGACTGACAGCTGGGACAATGTTTACCTAACAAGTGACAGGAACACTCTGGATCCGGCACTAATCTAAGGAACGGTTGCAAAACTGGTCCAAGCTGCAACCCAGAGGATTTCTTGCGTGGAGCAGTGATGGAGATAAACACATTAGGCATCTTCCTTCTCCTCTGAGAGCTGAGAGGAGCTGAATTTAATTAGTTTTAAGTCTCTTCTACTGGGAAGCTGCAAATAAAAAGTGTTTTCTTAAATCAGGTATTCAGAGGACCTAATTCAGGTCTTTGCTGGCAAGAAGGAGCATTTTATGGAGAGCCAAAGCTTTCAAGGCCCAATTCAAACAAATTAAGAGACCATTCTGAGCAAGACAATTTCTTGCAGCATCTGGAGTGCAGCATAAACTCCTAGCCCCGGATGGGCAGAGGAGAACTGGAACAGCCGAGCTGCAGCAGCACAGCTTTGTCACAAAGCACTCCAGCCTGCTGCCAGCAGCATCAACACTGGGACAGGGTGAGAGGAAACCACTGCTTGCTCTGGCTGTCCCCGGGAGCCACCTACACAGAAACCATTCAAGGGGGAGCACTTGGGGTGCGAAGGCATCCACTCCAGCAAGGCCCCTGACTGCAGCAGGGGGCAGAAGTGGCCTCTGGAAAACAGAGCAGTAACTCTCTGATGAGCAGGAGCTCCACTGGGCAGAAAAACATAAAACAGGGGTGAGACGTGAGGGGAGGGAGATGAGCTGGTGAGACTGATGGGAATCTGGGATACAATGGAATACAGGTAAAAGGGTTTGGGAGCACTGGGGTTTGCCACAGTTCATGACATCCCTCGAGCTGGCATTTCTATGCGCTTTGTGCATCTCAAATTGTCGACATACGTTTTTTTGGTGGCAAAACCACATCCAGTCCATTGTCCCCTGCCCTGTCAGTGCCTGACTGGCTGAGGGCTGGAGGAAGTCCAGGTGTTGTCCTCCCAGGGTGTAAAACATATCCCGTGCCAGCCTCCTACACAAAACATGCCACCAGGGTGCAACATGCAAAGCAATGCCAGGGCTTTGATGTCTGGGATAAACTGATACCTGACTTTCCCACAAAGGAGTTTCTCTGTTACAAATGAACGTCATGAATTGCTCAAACAAGACCATGGAGTTGCTCTATTAATGGTCTGTGTGGGTGTTGCCTGAGGGTTGCTTCTGTTGAATATGTCCTTAATGGTTACATGGCATAAAATTTAACTGATGGGTCTGATTTTGTGCTATGATAGTTACTTGCAGGCTTTGAGTGATGAATTTTAAATGGAGGAATTAAAATTCATTAAATATTGACACAGGGAATAAGAGATGCCAGCTCAACATCTCTGGCTGCTTGTAACAGGGGTTCAGGAAGTTAATGGAGCCCTGCAGGGTGTTTGGGAGGTTCCTGAATTCAGAGCTGCCTGGCCCACTTGCAGCAGGGACCAAGCTGGATGTTCCTCCCTGCTTCAGTTACCAGGCTGCCAATGTTCAGCTCAGGTTGGGGACGACGTGAAAAGGAGGTAAATAATTTTTCTTACCTGAAGCAGGTGAATTACCCCAGGAAATGACAAGGTGACAATTGCACATGAGAGGCTGTGATAATTCTGAAAGGCTACCATCTCTGCTGAGCTCCCTGCTGGGGGTGTAATTATTTCCTGTGACACGCATTTAAACTGCCCGGATTTCGGATTTCAAGGCTCTGGCAATTTACTCTAGGTCAGTTTATCCCCTGCGTTAACCCTTGGCAGTGCTGAGCCCTGCCTGGGTGTGATGCTCTCCCCGGACACACCTTGGTCCTCTCCTGACTACACCGTGTGGATCGAGGGCTGGGCTCGGATCCCTCGCTCCTCCCGGATTAACTTGCCACAGTCTAACTCCGTGGATAAGGTGGTGCCAGAGGTGGAGTTGGACGGGTGGGGTTGCTTACACTGCAGTCCGTAAAAGAAACAAAAGGCCTTGCATGCAAGAGAAGAGAAATGGAGAAAGTAAATAAATGAACGAAGCAAAACTGAAAACAAGCATGAGAATGATTCAAAAGCCATTTAAATCAAAAGAGACTCAACTTATGAAAACAGAAAAGTCACGGATTGTATTAAACAATGCTTTGGGATTCGCTTAGTGATAACACACCCTGCACAGCGTTTCCCATCTAAGCTGCTTATCTCACCAGGGAAAAGAGAAAACAATCCCAGAGAAACCAGAGAGAAACACTGGAATCGCTGGTATTGTGCTCTCTGTGAAATTGCTTCTGGAAAAGAAGCAGGATGTGCCACATTAACTCACTTAATGATTCTAATTATTAAGCAACACCTTGCTGAGCAGCAGCAGTGCAAGTTCAGAAATGGGGGTGTGCACATGTGTGTGCAACCCTGAATTCTGTTATTCACCTCACTTACTGCTTAGAAAATTAACACCCCTGGCCTAAAGCTTTAGATCTGCTTTAGTCCTGGCTCCAGGGAGGCATTGCCTTGCACAGACTCCTGCAAAGTTTCCAGGATATTCTGCACCATGGTAGCACTTAAACTAAACATTTTAATTATACTAAATATTTTAATTAGCTGCAACTGTTCTCCAAAACATGTTTGAATAAACGATCTCCTGAGAGAGGAACAAAACAAAGATAACAATACATTTTTTATGCGTTTTGTGCTAAAACAGGCTAAAGTACTAATTAGAAAGCTGCAATATGTGCAAATACATTAATCCTTTATCTCTGCCTTATCCCAAACCTGGGACCCTTTGATTGGCGTGTCCTGGGATTGCTCCATGAGCTGCATCTGTTTTTTGTGGACAGTGACACTGCTTTTAATGCAAACTGCACCTCCCAGAGCGAGTTCAAAACAGGGCCACAGCAGGGTCCAGGACAGAGCCTGCCCTGGGGCAGGAGGGGCTGGCTGACAGCTTACGAACACTCTCCAAGTTCCTGCTCAGCCCTGCCTCTTTCACAGAGCTGGTGGCTCTCTAAAGGAATGTTTACACTTGGTTTTAAGGGTTGATCCGTTCTCACAAGCTGCTCTCATGCTCAAGGTGTGATTTACACACAGCATTTCCTTTGTTTTCCTCTGCCCTTTTAAATTGCTTATTACACTTCAGCGGAGCTATAACCAGAATTTCTTTGGCTACATAATCTTACTTTATAGTGGCATCCATCACCTCTCAGTAGATCTCCCTGCTTTGAAGTGCATCCTTCAGCACAACTTGTAAACCCCTGGCTCTGAAAAAAGATGCTTTCTAGAGCAAGAGGAAAATGACTCTTGGGATTTGGATGTGCTTTCCTGTGTTACTCAAGCGGCTTGTGTTAATGCCATATAAAAACCCCAACAGCCCAGTTGTGTTTTATTCCTTCCCAATGAAATTTATTCTGGAAGTCCTGAAGTTCAGGCAGAAACTGTTTGAGAAATTAATTGCCCTTGTTCTGCACTGCCCTGCTAAGCAGCACTAATTGGACCGCGGGTGAGGCACTTCGCTGTTGTTATTAATAAATAATTTGTCATTAGGGTCAGGACCGCCTGGTGAGAGCTCAGCAGCAGGAGATGTACACTCCAGCAAGGAGGCGTGTGCTGCAGAGCCCCCCCAGTGCCCAGAGCTCAGCCGGCAGGGCCAGGGCGGGTCACTCACCTGCTCGATGTCGCTGTTCTTGCGCGATTTGTAGATGAACTCGCCGATGGCCACGAACACGGAGAGCACCAGCCCCGCCGCCAGCACGATGAAGATGCCGCCGATGTTCTCCACCCCGAGGGCGCTGGCTTCCTTGCTGTCCTCCTCGGGGCAGCCGTTGCCTCGCCACCACTTCTCCTTCATCATGTGCAGCTTGCCCTCCTCCTGCAGCTGCAGGATGGCGATGGTGATCTTGTCCCTGTACGGGGACCCTGCAAGGGGACAGCGAGGCCTGGCAGTGCTGCAGGGAGCAGCTGTCACCTTCTGAGGCAGAAGCCTCCCTTGTCACAGGAGGGATTATTCCAGCTGGAAAGGATGGAGGTGGGAAGGGGAATCTCTGTTGGTGTCTGCCCTGGGGACTGGGAAGCAGAAGGCTCCACTGTGTAGTTATTTGAGAATTCATGATAATTTTGGGGTCTCCTAGTGAGATTTATTTAAGCCTTGGCAGTGGGTTTCCTTGCTAAGGCATTCCCCCACATCATATTTGAATATTGCTGTGAGCGCTCTGTGAGAATTTCCGCTTTGCATCCTTTCTATTGATTTCAGCATCTGTTGGTTTTTCCTGCTGCCTGTAAATGAGGGCTGCCTCATAGGAGTCCACAGTCACTCCGACACTTTCTCTTCTCATTTACACCTGCACCACTCACAGCTCCACTTCAGCTACCTACAGCTTGTAAGAACACTGTGTGGACAAGTCCCTTTTATTGTGATTTGCAACAATAGCGGCCCTGCAACCTGAAAATAGCAACAATTTCATGCTTTTGGTTTGCAGGCCACCATTTGCTAAATGATGTGTGTGCAAGCTCTGCAGCTTTGTGGGCCTGGGCAGTGCCTGGTGAGGAGTGGGGTCACACTGGGTGGCTCAGTCTGCTTAGATTTGCTCTCACACACTCTCCTCAGCCTCTCCATCTTCCAAAATCCTGCAGCCTGTGTTTGTGAGAGAGTCTTCTTTGTGGGACCCGGTAGATCTCCCTGCTTTGGAGTGCATCCTTCGGCACAACTTGTAAACCCCTGGCTGTGACCATGCTGTGACCACAGCTGCCAGGAGATGTGTCAGACTATCTCGAATCCATCTGGGAAGCCAGAGACTAGCACTGCTGGAGGCAGCCAGCTCTGAGAGGAAAACGTGCCCGTTGTAAGAATGGATGATTTGTGTGCTTGCTGTTAAAGACCCAAAAATAACAGCACAGAAAACAGGCCAGAAACACCTCCAAAAACTGGCTTTGCACAGAGGAGTGAATTATTACCCCTGAAAACAGCAGTGCCTCGCGGAAGAGAGAGCAGAATTGTTTATGCCTTGTCCCCTGCAATGTGTAAGGCTGCAGGACTCATCCATTTCTCCTGCCTGGAAGGACACAGCTGGGAGGTAAAGTGGAGCAGCCAGAGTCACAACACAGGATTTGTGGGGTTGTTCATTCTTTCTTGTGGTGTTTATGTTGCCATCAAGATTGCCACAATTCATCTGGAGGGTAACAGGCACCTTCAGATTTCTGCATGGGCTTTTAGAATTTGTCAAGAGTGCCTGGAGAGCTGCAATGGTGGTGGTTTATTGGTGAGCTCTAATGCCACCCACAAATCCATCTCCACACCTCTTTAAATATTCAGCACATTATTTATGGCCTCTGTGCTATTAACAAACCTCTTAGGCCAAGAAATACATTTATCTGCTTTCTTAGCAGTCTCCCAAGGAGCTGGGAAGAGCTTTAGAGTTAGAATTATCTGCATCAGCTCTGGCACTGACCTTGGAGTTAAACTTGCCCTGACACATCACAGAATCTCAGAATCATTGAGGTGGAAAAGAACTGAGAGCACTGAGTTCAGCCTGTGCCCAGTGCCCACCTTGTCCCCAGCCCAGAGCACTGAGTGCCACCTCCAGGCCTTTCTCGGATAGCTTCAGGGATGGGCACTCCAAACCTCCCAGGGCAGCCCCTGCCAGTGCCTGGCCACCCTTTCCATGGAGAAATTCCTCCTGATGCCTATAACTGCTGTATTTTACTTGCAGAAGATGCTCTGATAAAATAATACATTTCCTGGATTCATAAATTCTCCTCTCTGTTTCTTTGGGAGCCATGAGGTGCTGTCCAGCTCTCTCAGTGGAAATTCTGGAGTCACAGGCCCTGTGGTTTTACATTCCCCTGCAGGGCAGTTAAGCCTTGCTGAAGTTCTGGTTTTAAGGGTCACAGACAACCCTTTTAATTTTTTTTAATTTTTTTTTATTTTTCATACAGCCTCTGCAATCAATATTCTTGAATGCTCTGAGAGAAATAACAGAGCCTTGGGGGTCCCTCTGAATAGTGGCAGGCTTATCTTGTTTGTGAAATGAGTTGTTTATGAGATGCTTAATGATGCTGCATTATTCCACAGTGCTTGGGGATATCTATTCCCCTGAATTTTGGAGGTTTTTCTTAACAAAAAAAATAAAGGTGCACTTCTCATACAAGAAACATCTTATATTTCACAGCTGCATTTCCAATGGCTGCACTCTCTCTGAGGATTGCCATCTGTTCCAATTATTCCTTCATTGTTCTTGGTTTGAAGTGTGGCAGCTTTATAACCTCAAGGAAACTCTTGCCATGAGTTTGTCATTCTTGGGGATTTTAGCTTTTGTATCACTTTTCTCAGGGTGCCAAGGCTGTTCTCACACAGCCAGTGGAAAAATATACTCGGGATGTCATGTCTGTGACAATCTGTCTGCGGGGCTCAACACCACAAAGATTGACAGTTCCAAGTGCAGGGGTGTTTCTCCCTTATTTATGTCTGCTCTGTCAAGCAATGGATGAACCACTCCCCAGCTGGACACGGCTTGGAGCAGCCTGGCATAGTGGGAGGTGTCCCTGCCATGGCAGGCGGTGGCACTGGATGGGCTCGGAGATTCTTTCCAAGCCAAACTCTTCTGTGGTTCTGTAATTCTATGAATACAGGGCAAAACCTGGCTCCCCAGCGCCAATTGTTCACAAGTGCACAGCACAGAAATCTGACACAATTTTCAATTCTGTACAATGAGAAGATCTTTGAAAGGGTACTGAACATGCTAGAAAAGGTCTGCCAGAGAGAGTTCAGGGAAACTGGGAGTCTTAAAGCTCTGCATTAAAGGAGATGAATTTGTGGTATATTTCGTTACCTCAGAGCAACACGGAAGAACAGTGAGGATCAACTGCAAGGTTCTGCATCAGGGATTTCAGTGTTTTGAGTGGGGTACATACAGAATCCCAGAATGGTTTGGGTGGGAAGGGACCTTAAAGCCCTTCAAGTCAGGTGGGCAGGGACTGCCCAGGGTGCTCCAAGCCACATCCAACCTGGCCTTGGACACTTGCAGGGATGGGGCAGCCAGAGCTTCTCTGGGTAACCTGTGCCAGGGCTTCACAGGGAGGAATTCCTTCCCAATATCCTATCTAACCCTGGTTTTGCCACTATGAATCCATTCTCACTTGTCCTGTTTCTGAGATCCCAGGACTGACTGAATAGTTTTTCTCAGGGGACACTGTGGCTGTGCTCCCCAGCAGCTGAGCCCCAGAGCCTCTTACCAATGGGGGTGCCCACGCCGTAGCCCTTGGAGTCGATGAGCCCCCCGATCTGGGTGAGGTTGCAGTTCCTCTGGGTCACGTACTCGATGCTGGTGGACTCCATGAGCAGGGCGTAGTCGGTGGTGAGCACGCGCTGGATGCCCTCGTCGTTGTTCTTCACCAGCGCCGTCTGCTGCCGGCTGCTCATGAACGCCCACATCTTCTCGTAGGTCGAGATTTTGGATTTCTGCGGAGGGAAAAGGAGGCACAGAATCACACCAGCACCACAACTGCCCTTGCCACATGTTCCTCAGCCTCGCCAGCCTCAGTGCCGATACCACATTTGGAGGGACAGGGAGTTGGTGGCAGGGTTTCCTTCCAGCAGCACTTCCCTCTTACTGGGCTTTACGCTGAGGAATCTCTCCTTGTTTCCCACTTCCTTTGCAGTGCCAGGAACATCATTACTGGCCTGGCTGTGAAGTGCTCTGGAGTTTTCCGGGCTCGTGCTCCTCCATGGACTGCAGCACGCAGGCAGCTGACGCAGTGCACTGGGCACTGCTGCCTGGGGACACTCCTGCCTGGGGACACTGCTGCCCTGGGACACTGCTGCCCGGGGACACTGCTGCCCTGGGACACTGCTGCCCGGGGACATTGCTGCCCAGGGACACTGCTGCCCGGGGACACTGCTGCCTGGGGACACTCCTGCCTGGGGACACTGCTGCCCGGGGACACTGCTGCCCGGGGACACTCCACTCCCACCCGTCGGGGCACACTCACTGCTCCAAGAGCCTGGTGATGAGCAAAGCATTCACCTGCCCCTGTCATGTTCGTATCACTTGCCTGGAAGCCACGTGCTTCAGGGATAAAGTTTGAGAAACAGACCAAATAAACTTCTGCTTTGTGTTTCCCATTGCTTTTCCATTCCCATTCCCTTAAGGATGTGATCCCTCTGCCACAGGGGTTAAGGGCAGCATCTCCTCAGTCCCTCAAGCCCTGTCTCTGGTTTATAGCCATTTCATCTGATTGCAGGCTCAGTTTTAAACTCCAGCTTTGGGGGGATTCCTGTGAGAAGTTGATTTTCTGGTTCTTTGAGCTTTAAATGTTAATATGCCTCACCTGTAAATTCAATATCTGTGAATGTCACCTGAATTCCACCTCAGTTTGGTGAGCCACAGGATACCACTAAACTCCAAAGGTGGTTAAGTGGCTCTTCACAAGTAGGAACCATTTTTATAGCTCAGTTGGGAATATTTTTGAAATTGATGCTATGTTTATGCAGTAGACTGAGTCTGACAGTGAATTTAGTGGAAGGATGTATTCCTTATTCAGAAGAGTAAGAAAGATCTTGGCTTCTCAGCTTGCCAGCTCCCATTTTTTTTCAGGATGGATCCTGTGCCAAATTTTGGCCTTTGAATTTTCATTAATTTCAGTGGAAACACATTTGCACTTTAGAAGGCAGGAGCTGGCATAAGCTGCAGCACAGGACTAACATCTGTTATGATGGAGGGGCAGAAAGCAGTGGGAGATTTATGGACATGCTGAAAACAGAGCAGGACAGCAGTCTGGAGAAATAAATGTGTCACTGCTTTTGGATGGGAAACATCTTGCTTTCAGCTGGACTCTCCCAGATTTGGCCATTCCCATAGATGGACGCTGCTGCCCTGCCCTCCTACAAGGCTTCACTGTCCTGAGCTGCCCAGGCCCTGTTTTTGGGGTATTTTCAACTGCTCTGGCCAGATCTGGCATCTCTACACAGGGAAGAGGCTGATTCTGAGGTTCTTTTCAAATCAAAACTCCATTTCCTCCCCCCAAATAATTCCAATTGCTTTTGTTTTCATTCCCCCACTGTCTGGCTAAAAATAACTGCAGAAAAGTGACTTTCTTGAAAAATATTTCATCTTCAGAATAATTTTTTTTCTGGGGAAACTATTGCAACAAGGACACCAGTGCTAGGCATTCCAAACCAGTGGGCAATCACAGCTGTTAGCACATGCCTTATAGACACCACTAACTACAGGTGATGTCAGCTTGAACAAATGCAAATGGAGCTTTGGAAAAGCAGTGGGAGTACCTTGCTTTTCTCATATGGTTCCTGATCTCCATCCCATCCAGCAGTTACACTGTGTAATCTCATCTTCCAGGGGCTTCCTGCTGCTACTTTGAACACAAAGTCCTAAATCGAAGCTCTTTAGAGTCTGCTTTGTGTTTTTCTGAGCCTGATGACTCCAGAAACCCTTTTTTCCATGTGTGTCCCATACAGTCCTGGAAATCAGAGGGATCTGGGCTTTGCCCCTCGTGTCCTACACGTCACTGCCTTGTTCCTGTCCCCTCCACAGTGAGGAATGCCCAGCACGTCGTGGTTTGCTTTGAAAAATGTTGGTCTGAAAAAAATCTGTTCCCCTTGGCATTCCTTGGCTTTAGTACTATTTGATTTGACAAATCACATCTTGCAGCAGAGAAAGCACTCGAGGCAATGACCCTTCCCAGGGCGCCCAGCCCCTGCGCTCCCTGTTCCCAGCACTTCAGCACTCCCGGCGACAGGACAGCTCCCGGAAAAGAGGCAGAGGCTGGAATGCTGCGGCAGAGGTGCTGTAACTGTGCTGTACCCTGGGAGGAGTGCGGGAGTGCAGTAACTGCTGCCTGAATTCCCTCTGCTGCCTGAATTCCCTCCTGCTGCCTTCTCCCAGTTCCCAGCCCCCTTCCTGGGGTGTTTGTGTTTATTTAGTTCAAGGAGTAGATGCAGCATTTCACTGTCGGAGGGAGGCAAAGTCAGAGCCTTCCTCTGCAGACAGAAGTAGCTGTTTTTTGTACAAAGAGCTACTCCAGGATTTTTTTATCTCAAGTTTTGGGCAGGACAAAGAACTCCTAATCTTGTGAGGATCTGGAGAGGCTTCCCTAGTAAAAAACAAACCACTGAGTGTTTACAAGTGTGATACATTGCATTTTCCATGCATTTCCATGGTGTCACCATCCCTCTGCCAGGGAATCCATCCCCGGTTTCTGTACTGTCCTTCCCCTGTGCTTCTGTGCACGTGTATTTCAGGCACAAGTAAGCTGGCACATGTAGTGCATAAATATTTAACCACCTTGTCTGAAGGTTTTCTTTTAGAAGCTCACATGCTTTTAAGCCTACATATTTCTGCCTGCAGGATTGATGGTGCAAAAAGAAATCAGTGTAAAACTAAAAACAGCTCTAGGAAATTCGTTCTGAGCTTCTCATGTTGAGCTTCAGAACCTATTTCCTCTAAAAACACAGGGATGCAACAGGATTTGAAGTTTTGTCTCTGAAGCTAAATTTGACTTCAGAATATCAGTGGCAGTGTGCTTCTTTGGGCATGGAAGAGTCAGAGGAGAATCCAGAGCTTGCCTTACTGGAATATCTCCAAGTGGGTTTCCATCTCAGTGGAAAGGTCAGCTCATCATTTCAGGAGCTCACTACAGCAAAATGCTGTAGTCGGTGGTTTTTTTTCAGCAAGAAAACATTTCTGTTCAGCCACAAGAGAGCTTTGACAGGAGCAGCTCACCCTTGACAGCAGCAGCAGGGACAGACTACCCAGAATCCCAGAATCCCAGAGTCCCAGGATGGTTGGGGTTGGAAGGGACCTCTGGAGATCACCCAGTCCAAGACCCCTGCCAAGGCAGGGTCACCTGGAGCAGGTGACACAGGAATTTTTGATTTTTGCGTTTTTGGGATGTCCCCAGAGAGGGAGAGATCTCTTGTCACAGATATTGTTCTGCCCCACTGCTTCCCCCAGAGTGTCATCACCTTCCAAAGCTCACTGTGTGTGACCCCATAAACACCATCCTCAGATGCCACAGGGAAAAGCCTGATCCAGGCTCATCCTGAGCCTGACTTCCCTGCTGAGACTGCTGATGAAGCTGCTAAGTAATTCTGACTGTCACAGGATTTTCGTGCGTGTATTCTGTATTTATAGCTTGTTGGCTTTTACACTGACATTTTATATGATTATCCATCTCATATGTAATTAATGCTAATAATTAAGAAAAACAAAAAAGATATAATTATCACAGTTGTCTACCAAACAATTAGCCACAGAAAACTCTTCACTTGCAGATGTGTTCAGGTGTGTGTGTGCCCCTGTATTGATAGTGTGGGTAATATTGACCATGGAGCATTAAAAAAAGGGACAAACAAACTTGCATTTTCCTGTGGAATTGCCACGGTGCAAGTGTGCCTTTCAGAAGGGGAAGCAGACTTTTCCAGCTGCTTTTTAGTGAAGTGGCTGGAAGGAAATAGCATCCCAGCTGGAGGAGAATATCCCCATGTCCATGCCTTGGCTCCCATCAGAGGCAGATGGGTTTACCCCTCACTGCACTTCACTGCCAGGCTGGTTTTCCAGTGTCCTGGGGGAATCCTGCCGGGTTTTACATTCCTGGTGCTGAAGGATCCACTGTGGCTGGGGTATCTGGTGTATTTACCTTTTCCTCCAGTCCCTCGGGATGCTGTGGCTCTGGCTGTGGGTACCTGGTGTATTTATCTCCTCTAATCCCTCGGGATGCTGTGGCCCTTGTTTTGGGTGAATGACGTATTCACCCACCCCTCCGATCCCTCGGGATGCTGCGGCTCCGCCTGCCCGGCGCTGCCTTACCTTGAAGAAGGTCATGGTGGATCCGTCTCTGACAGCCCCGTACTCTATCTTGGTTTGCTTTGCCAGGTCATCCGCCGAGTCGATGGGAGATTCCATCCTCTCCACGGTCAGGAAGGCAGCCAGGTTGGCAGTATAGGATGAGATTATGATTAAGGTGAAAAACCACCATATTCCTCCAACTATTCTGGTGGAAAGAGCTTTGGGCATCAGCTCTGATCCTGTTACAACACCATCAAAACAATCATATTAAAATGAGGCTTTTCTGATACCAGAGCCTGGTTTTAGGCACAGAATGCTTTTATGAGCTGTAGCATGATAAAATGATTTCAACAATAATCTCACAGATGCACAGCTGACATTTATAATGGTAAGACACTGGGAAGGGGATGTGTGCCATGATACATGACAAATGGAATTATCCTTGGGTCTAAGCCCCCTTACCTCTCTGAGCTAACCAGCCTTGTGATATTAATCTTGTACATCCCCAGCAAGCTACTCTGGTATTTTTGTCTGCTTCTGGAGTCCCTTTGTGCCCATTACACTGCAATCAATTTTGTAAGCAGAGCTCTTTAGCAAACACTCTTCTGCTCACAGCTTCCTGACAGAAATACCTCACAGGAGGAGCCTGCCCTGTGCATCCTATTGACACATCTCAGCAGCAACAGGGAGATCAATGCAGCTCCAGTGACCTCCAGTGAGCCTCAGCCCAGCCCCCAGAAAACCCCTTACTAGCAACGTGTGCTTCACATTGGAAAAATCAGAGGGTTAATGGACACATCCCTTGGATCCTCAGGGCGATGCATAGTTTTGGACAGTGTATTTAACACTCATTATTCTGAACAGGTTTGAACAGCTCTCTGCCATTGCCATAAATCCTCACAGGGTTACCTGCACTGCAATGGTTTCCAGGCAGCTCAGACAACTTCTGTGTTGGCCACAGAGATACTGGTGTTTCTAATCATTCTGAGGCAAATTTTCTGCTCTTTTATTGGGGGGGCATTTCCACTGAATTCTGTGCACAGTGTGGGATTTGGGGATCTGGTTCAGCAAAGCTCTTAGGTTTTAGCTCTTTTTACTCAGGGCCACCTGAGTAATTTGACTTCAAAGTTAAGTTTTTGCATAATTATTTTGCTGATGAGGGATGGACTTAAGAAAATACTTAAGAGCCTGTGACCAGAGTGCTCAGGGCTAAAGCTTTTGATTTGACAAACGTATTTTTACTACTGGAAAAACATGTTGACATATTATGTCTCCTCAGCTATTCAGTGAGTTCTGCAAGAGATTTCAGCATTACAGAGAACATTTTCAGACTTTGCAAAAACTCTGAATGTGACTTTTGGGGCAGAGACCGAAAGGGTAAAACCTTCCCCACCAATCAGCAAACAGATTGGAGCTGTATTTGTAAACACAGAGCTGTGTCTCTTAAAGGTCAGAGCTAAGCTTAGCCCAAGGGTTGGAGTGTGTTGACAGAACTGCCAAACAGCGAGAGCAGTCTGAAGGCAAAAACTCTCACTTGAAATTTTCCATTCCAAATGGAGTTGTTTCCAGAGCTGTAGCTCTGCCTAGGTTTGCATTTGGGCTTCTGCTGTACTTTCTTGCTTTCCTGATCAGATTTTTTTTTTTATTTTTTAATACAATGAACTATTTCCTCATTGCTCTCTATTTCTGAGCTGGGGTTGGACTGCAAAAGCAGTGCTGATTCAGGTCATCCTGAAGGGATTCTTGCTTTTAAGCTTAGGCAGCCATACAAACAGAATTCCTGCACTTGGCCCCTGATGCTGTGCCACACACATGGAATGTGCCAGCACTGCTCAGGAGAGGATGGAAAATCCCTGTGTGCTGCACTTGTGGGGTGAGATGCCAAACCTCCTGTCATTTCCTGCAGCAAAACATGGTTTGTGGGAAAGAACACAGTCCCCACCCTGGTAATTTTGCCCTGAGTGACTGCTCTGGTGAGGTGAGAGCAAACCCTGCTCCTGGCTGAGCTGAATGGGACAGGATGTTTTTCCCATGGTTATTCCAGTGTTCACCTCTCCAAGTGCCTCGGTTCCAACAAAAAGCATTGGTTTATCATGGAATAATAGAGTGGCCTGGGCTGGAAGGGACCTTGAGGATCACCCAGTGCCACCCCTGCCATGGCAGGGACACCTTCCACTGTCCCAGGCTGCTCCAAGCCCTGTCCAGCCTGGCCTGGGACACTTCCAGGGATCCAGGGGCAGCCACAGCTGCTGTGGGCACCCTGTGCCAGGGCCTGCCCACCCTCATGGGGAGGAATTCTTTCCTAAAACCAAATCTAAACCTACTCTGTCAGTCTCGGTCCACTCCCTGTGTCTTGTCCCTCCATCCCTTGTCCCCAGTCCCTCTCCAGCTCTCCTGGAGCCCCTTCAGGCCCTGCAAGGGCTCTGAGCTCTCCCTGGAGCCTTCTCCTCTCCAGGTGAGCACTCCCAGCTCTCCTAGCCTGGCTCCAGAGCAGAGGGGCTCCAGCCCTGCAGCAGCTCAGCTGAGCTCAGGGGCAGAATCCCCTCTTCCTGCTGCCCAGGCTGGGGGATCAGCCCAGGATCTGCCCCATCCCCACCCTGCTCCACCCGGGCGCTCCCTGCTCCTGCCTGCCCCATTTCTGGCTGAGCTGAGCTCTGAGGGACAGCTCTCCTTTCTGACGGTGACAGCTTCCCTGGATGGATTGGATGAAATGTGCCCTGTTTGGATGCTTTCAGAGGATGCAGACACGTCTGAGACTTCTAGGGGAAAAACAGGGGAAGCAGCATCTAAATCAAAATGTTGCCAGCAAGACTCGGGGGCAGAGACAATACTTGCTGAAGTCTCTCTAGTGCCTTTTTATGGCAGACATGACAGCCAATCCTGATCCAGACTTTGCTCACGCTCTGTAGAAAAGAGAAAGTCTGATCATCACATTTTAAAATTTAATCACAAGTGGCTTCCAGTCAAGCATAACGAGCAGCTGCTGCCAAGGAGGAGGAGTGCAACGCTAGACCCAGACTTCCACCACCGCTCCCATCATGTCCAAACTCTTCACATGACCATGATGCACAGACAATCACACCACAAGTTTGCACATGGAAACATTTGTGTTGCCTTACAAATGTTTTCGTTTTCCCTTCTTTCTTTTTCTCTCTTTCTTTTGTTTTGTTTTGAATCTCCTTAAAAGACAAGCAGAGTCTGGTTGGGGCTGACTGTCATGTACCCAAGGTAGTGGTAACGAGCAGACACTGCATCCCACAGTTTGCTGTGGATGATGGTAAACTCCAAAAAAGGCAGGACAGGAAACACAAAATCCTGGGGCACTTTCACACACAGGGCAACCACAGTTAGATACACACACCTGCCTGATACTGTAAAACCTCAGCCTGTGTTTTACTGACAAGTTGGAAGGAAAACAAAACAAAAAAGCTCCAAAACAAAGCAGAAATGCTCTTCTTTCATCCAACCTCCTTCAAAGCAATTTCTGTGGGGAAGCTCTCTCAATGCAATAATGCACCACTAAAAGCAGGTGCATCTTAGGTCAATACAAACTTTATTCTCTACCACATCTAGGAAAAAAATCCTCTTTATTTAAATTTTTTTTACTCATGGCTGTTAAAGAGGAAAGAATAAACTGTACCTGTATGAATGCAGAGATAGTTTTACATTCCTTACTTAAATATTTAGGAACTTAATACCAAGGTACTGCTGGGCTTTGCCTTTTTGGTTGTCGTGGGGTGGGGTCTTTTTTGTTCAGCTTTGATTCAACTTGAAATGTTTGTCAGAAAACATTTTCTCTCTTTTCAGTGGACCCCAGTTTTGGTGAAAAGTGATTTATTTGGAAACCTTAGAACATAAATGCCATAAACAAATGTGTTTAGTACATAGATCTATTTGACTGCCCACATGGAGTAAGGTTCACTGCCCCTCCTTGGCATCTGAATAAAATGTCAGCTGTTTCCAAAATCATCAGTAACAGGGGCTCGTGACTGGGTTAAGTTAAGGCTTCTAGGGTTGGATGCATTTACAGAAGGATGGGACTCATACCTGCAGAAAAGCCATAGAAAACCAGGGTTTGATGTTGGTTTTAAACAACGTGTTTGACAAGTGCCTACAAACTCAACAACCCTTCTGGAGAAAGAGCATCTTTCCTTATTTGGCAGCTGCAACAGTTCTTCTAGGGCAGCTAAGGCTGTTTGTGTTGGGATGGAGCCCAACATTTTCCTGTTGTCTAAACTCTTATACCGATAAACTCAACTTCAGCACGAGGCACTTCACATCCCTCTTGCAGTTAAATTCCATTTCAGCTGCAGAACTCCTGTGTGGCCCTGCGTGCTTCCCTTTCTCTCAGTGCTTGCCCTCCTTCCTGCTGGTCTGGGTTGCACCGTTCCCCTGTGGCAGTGGCCCATGGCTTCCTTCCCTTGTGCTACTCTGCGTGTGTGAGATCAGGTTTTACAGTACATGCTGCGTTTACAGGGGGTGGAGTTTACCAGCACAGAAGCCCTTGAGCAGACTGTGGGACGTGTGCGAGAACGAAGTGTAACCGGTGTACCTTGCTGCATGAGAGCTCCAACTCCAAACCAGAAACTATTTAGTAAAGTAAAATTGTTTTCCACCACATCTGAGTCTGGGTTGCACGGGTGGGGGTTATACCACTCGTATGGTGTAAACCTGTGGCAGTCAACAGAAACAGTCTGTAAACATCGAGCAGAGGACACACAGCAAACCTGCTGAGCAGCGCGCCCCGGCACGGCACCACGCAGGGAGCGGGCACGGGCGAGCCCGGCGCGGAGGGCTGACCCGTGCCAGAGGAGAACTCGGCACGGAGGGGGTCCTGGGGCATCGGCACTGCCCCGTGCCAGCTGTGGGTCAGCTGCGGAGCGATGGATGGCACACTGCTGGGCCTGGCACGGGGCTGCTGCTCCTCTCCTCTCCTCTCCTGCCTGCCACGGCCCCACGGCTCCCTGCCCCACTGACAGGGCACTGCTCCTGGGCTGCCTTTTGGGAGTGAGGAAGGAGCAGCAGCCCTGTCAGGGCAGCACCGCTCGCTGTCGGTGCATGATGGATGTGCTGTCCCTGCAGCAGCAGCTGCCCACCATTCCCAGAGCCACTGGATGTTCTGAGCTGGCAGGGACCCACCAGGATCAGGCAGTCCCACTCTGGAGCAGGTGCCCATACAGGAGCAGCCCCACAGCCTGGGTGTTCTGAGCACCCCGCTCTCTGAGCTTTGGGAGGCAGCTCCCCAGGCCACAGGGACACTGGCTGCACACGGGCTCCCTGGAAGGACTCTGGGCTAGGCACACACCCAGCAGGAGCACCCAAGGACTGCTCCTCCTCAGGGTGCCCGCTCTGGCTCCCCAGTGCTGCGTGGCTTCCTCATGGAACGTGTGAATGCAGCTTTAATTGACAACCTCACCCAACACATTCTAATTACTGTTGCAACAATATAATTAAGCATTGAATTTATGCACGGTTGTGAGCAGAGTGCCTTGCTTGGCTGAAGTCATGAAGTCTGGTAATAATGAACCCGTTAATTGGGAGAGGATGTAGCTTAGGATGCCATCAGCTGCACAATACCCGGAGTATAAAAAATCATGACAAAAGATAAAGTTTTCAGGTTCAAATTACAACAGTTCTGCATGCACCCGTCGAAAGAAAAGCAATTCCCAAGTTAGATGTTTCAGATTTCTGCTGTAATAATGGAAGCAGGTGTTGTGGAGTGACCAGACTCAATTCATGCACACAGAGGGAAACATATCATTCACAAGAGACCCCCAATTAGGACCAGTGGGTTTCCAACAGCCCTAGGAGTAGTGAGTTCCCCCTGCAGTGTTCACACAGGGCAGGAAGAAGAATAAATCCCTCTGCCTGACCTGCCTGGGAAGCCCAAGGCTGGTATTTTGCAGGGTTTCAGAAAACCACCACATTCAGTGAGTTGGAAACAAATGTCTCCATCACAGAGAGGGCAAAAGGGGTCTTGAAAGTGGCCATGAAATTCTGGCAGTAAAGCCTTGTCTTCCAGACTGGGAAGGTTTTTCTAGCCCTGGGTACATATTTCAATGTATTAGTACGGTATAGGTCTCTTTTACACCTCAAAACAAAAGCTGATTTTCTTCTTGTGTTTCTATTGCTGCGCAATATTGCTCTGGTTTACAGTTCAGCAGAATTCACTGCTCAGACCTTCTGTTTTCCTGGCCTTTTTCCTCCTGGTTTTCTCCCTCTTCAGCAGCAGTTGTGCTGAGGTTTCTGATAAAGGTGAGATGCTCAAGGTCACCCAAGCACCTTTTTCCACAGGGTCTGTGTGGCATTATTAACTCAGCTACTTGGCTCTAGCTTCGCTGATGTAACAGCACAGCTGACATGGCATTAGCAGAAAGGGAAATTTTGGCAGAAAACACCTTGTTCATCCACTGGCAGTGTACTTGGAACAGAGCTTTGCCAGTCTGCCAACCTTTCACAGCGATAAAAACTTCAGTGTTTGAGTTTAAAAATTAATGTAACAATGACGGGACTACGTAAGGCTCAGAGACAAATGAGAAATTATTCTGCTGCTGAAAAGTTGAAAGAAATGACAGGAGGATTATACCAGTCTGTGGAAATTATTCCCAAGTATTTGTTTTCCAGGAACTGATGTCAAAATGTGGGTAGCCATTTAATTTACTGTGACAGTGCTAAGAAGTGGATGGTTTCTGGGGTTATTAAAAGCAACCAATATTTCCTGAAACACTTTCCAAATCTTGCAGAAATCTTGGTGTATTTAGAAACATGGACAGACCTCGATGTGGGTTTCAAGAGCAGCTTAGCTTAAAATGTATAAATCTAAATTAACATGAACACAATTTCACTTCTTCAGTCCATGCAGCTGAATCTAACTAGGCACTGCTTTCAGGCATCAGCTCAAGGAAAGCATTTGTGTTCCCTTCCACCGTTCTGAGGTGGAGAGGGCTGGGGGATGTTTTCAGTCTTGGCACACAAATGCAGAAAAGTCAATCTGCCAGAGTGGAGCAGATTTAAGATTAGTCATGACTGAGATCATGGGTTGTGTACAGTAGAGTTATTATTTATGGTCCAGTGGGGCATGCAGGAGCCCATGGGAAGCTGTGAGTAACTGCACACAGCCCCACAGCTGCCAGGGAGGGATAAACTCCTCTTTCACCTCAGGCCACCCCTGGGAGGTTAACCCGTGACCTCTCCTCCTCCAATTCACACAACCATTTCGGGTGGAAGAGGCCTCTAAGGTTGGACCTCCAGCAAAACTACGTTCACCTTTTGGGTCTTTTACCTTTGAACTGTGTGCACTGTGAGTGGAAAAAGGAAATGCCTACATGCAAACAACAAACTGCTATCCAGCACGTATCTGCTGGGGTGGTGCCTCCTGATGCATCCCATTGGATATTTCCCCTGGAACAGCCCTTAAAGAAAGCAAAACCTCTGTGCAATACAGAAAAGGAGTGTTGATGAGAAAATACCAAGACTTTGCAGAAAGATTTTAGGATTGGATCACCCCCTTAGGATGGTTTGCTACCCCTGTACTCCAGAGCCCATCCAACACTTGTGAGGGGAGAGGCTGTGGGTGCATCTAAAACTCTGTCCTGGCCTTACCTGGCAATGACAAAGAGAACACAGCTGACTCCAAGGCAGGCCAGGAGAACATACATCCAAATATCTGGAGAGAGAGGGTTTAAAAAGGAGAAAACGCCGGGGTTGGTCCCGTTGGGCTTCCGGTACAAGATACTGATTCCCAGGGTCATGAAGGGCTTGGAGAAATCAATCACTTTCTCTCTGACATAGGTAATGGTGAGAGGAGCAACAGCCAGGTCAGCTTTCTGGAAACACAAAAGGGAAAATACTCATCTCCTTCATCTTCAGCAAAGCCACTGCAATTCCCTCCATTTCTTTCCTGAGTATTAAAAAAGAAACCAATTTTGGCTTAAATTCAACAAAATTTAACATTTCTAGGGTATTTGGGGGGGTGTGTGACATTACATTTCCTCATTTTACAAGGCGAGGGGACATTTGGGACACGGCCACTGATGGACATTTCCCCCCAACACCTGCAAACTGCTCACTCAGACGTTCCTACTCTGATGGGTGACAAAACAGACACAGCAGAGGCTCTAAAAGGTGAAAACCACAGCAAAGATTTCATATAAAAAATACCCCAGGCAAAAGGAGAACAGAGAGAGAAGGGTTCAGTCTTACATGATCTATGAGTTCCTTGACCATCCCATTCCACTCTCCCTTGTCATTCTGAGCTCCGTATTTGCCGTCAGAAACGAGTTTGACCTCATAGATGAAGCCTAAAATGTTTGACAGCTCCTTTAGCAGGTCCAGGCAGTACCCCTCGAACCTGTCATTGCCGTACAAGGGCTTGTCAGACTTCTTGTACATCACATAGGGATCCTCCTGCAGGAAAACACAGCAGACAGGCAGTGAGAGATGGGAGCCTTGGCTCCGGTTAGATCAGTTTCTCTACGTGATGGCAATATTTTCCACAGGGATTGCAAGTACATGCAAACCAGCAATTTACTGTGTGCATTAAAAGCTGTTCTAGGCGTGTTAACAAACTCACTGAATGAATTAGTGATGAGCATAAGGGCCCTAATTTTCAGTGGAATGGACCATTTGTGGCTCCCAGGAGCTTTAATTCCAGTTGTGCCCAGCAGCTCCAAACTCACACCCGTGGTCTGGACCCTACATTGTCCCACTCCAAGGCAGAGGAAGGGATTCTGAAGGAGAGAGGATCCTAAATAACAGAAAAAAAAACCCATAAGGGGAAGCTTAACATTTTATATTCTGTGAAAAATAAGTCTTTACTGAGAAAAATCTTCAAATTGAGTGAAAAGGGAATGGAGAACAGCAAAGGCAAATTGCAAAATACATTTTTGCTTTCCCTTTTACTGGATTTTGGATAGAAGAAGATCTGGGCAAGCAGTGTAATGTAGCAAAACACCTCGGGCAATAGACACATAGTGTAGAAGGAGCCTTTGAGCTCTTTCCCTCCTCCTGAGGGAAAACCTCCTGAGGAACTAGGCATAGCAATTGAAAAAAAAGTGGCATTACTGGGCACGTAGAAAGCATGAGGCAGAGCAGCTCCCGACTACCCAGTTACACCTTTTCCATTCCTCACAGTAAGAACAATGACTCAGTCTGTCTGTCTGCTGTTTACCACTTCCTTTCAGCCCTCTTTGTCTGATTTCCAGTAAAACAAAGGATGTATGAGCAGCGACTGCAAAGCTGAGTGTTTGTGTGTGTTCCTTCTCCTGGAAGGAAAAGCGCACAGGGTTCGTCTGAAACGCTGGAGAAGGTGAAACTCTTTTGGAGGCAGGGGTTCCCGGGAGTGTTCCACTGGCAGTGTGGTGTTTTTGAGTCAGTCTCACACGTGTGTGTGCGTGTGTGTGTGGATGCTGAGCCTGAACCTGGAGCTCTGGGCAGCCTTACCAGAATGGTGGTGACGATGAGCGTGCGGTTGGCCAAGGAGTCCGTGATGTTGGTGGACCGGTCCTTGTTGCTGTCCGTCATGTTAAGGCCACTGTAGGAGTTCCAGACCCCGATCTGCACAGAGGAGAGCGGGTGACAGGCTGCCCTAATCCCCTAAACCCCCAGAGCACTGGCCTCGGGGGTCACCTCAGGAAGGGACCGAGTGCTGGAGGGGGGCAGGAGCTTGGAGAAAGGCAGCAGCACCACGGGCTGATTCAGAAACCCCAGGCAATGACTGCAAAATGCATAAATGCAAACCCAGGAGCAGTGAGAGTATGAGGCTCGGCAGTGCAGTGCTGGGGTGGCCAACTGGCTGCTAAAGTGGAATATGCTGGCTTTGTTCCCTGCTGAAAAAAAAATATCAAATGTCTATTTTCATGATTTTTTTTTTTAAATTTTGTCAATGGTGGAGTTGAGACACGTGACAAGACCTCTCTCTTCTGATAGAACAGGTTAAAAGCCTGAATAGCTATATTGGAACAGACTGATGGATGCACTGGCCTTTTGTTTGCCCTGTGCCTTCAGCAGGTTTAGCAAAAATTATTCTGTCATTCCTGGACTCCTGGATGTGCCAGAGCTATCAAGGTGGTACCATTTCCCACCCTGAGCAGTATTTGCTCAGCAAACATCAGTGGCCAAAGGCAAATTCCTTTCTAGCCCCGGAGACAGTGAAAACTTCCAGTATTTACTGCCCAATCCAAAGCCTCCAGGGAAGATATTTGTCATTTCAGAGGATTTGGAATCTATGCTGTGGGGGCAGAAATTATAGCCATGTTATTTCTTCACATCAATATTTACCCAACTTAAATGCATCTGGAAGCATCTCCAATGTTTTTGCCCTTGGGTTTTTGTGCCCAGCCTGGCTGAGAGCTGATGTGAGGAGCTCCAGGCGAGGACCTGGCTCAGAGAGGTTGGTTTGTGCTGGGCATTGTGGAGAGCACAACCATTTCAAGTAAACTTGGGGTTTGTGTCCCCAGGTGCCACTGCTTTTGCCCCTCACAAACTTTTTTTCCAAATTCTTAATGAGGATACCCATGCCATGAAAAAAAAAGTTTATGCCAAGCATTTGTCAGTCATTCCCTTTGTTTCCAAAACTAGATCAGGCTGGGAAGCTGATCTGGAAAGTGCATAAATTTACAAAGGAGATAAAATGTTGGCTATTATGGCAGCCTGAGCCAGGAATACAGTAAATATCCAGTGTCTTTGGATTTGCACCAGGGTGGATGAGCCCTTCTGCTCACTGTTACTGACTTGGAATGTGTTTGTTGGCTGGCAGCAGGGCAAGAGGAGGACAGCCATGAGACCAGGGAGCAGCACAGTCACAGAGCACACAGAATACACCAGGAGAGCAGGCACGTCTGGGCAAAGGAACGGCACCACAGCCCTGGCTGGAGGGGCAGGAGGGAGGAGGAAGGATCACACTGAGGTAGGACATCACTGTGGGGAGTTCAGGGATGTTTTGCAGTTTAGTGACAAGTGTGAGAGGTGCCATGTGCTCTGAACCAACTGTGATTTGGTTTAAATCAGTTCAGCAGAACACGAGATGCCTGCAGTCCAAAGGGAGATTGCTTCTGCTGTCAGGGGATCATCTACTCCCCAAGAAGGAAGGCAGAGGGCTTTGTGCCTTAGCCTGATCTGCTGGAGATTAAACTGGGTTATTAAGGATGCATGTGCTCCATGAGAACACAGAGAGGGCTGTAGAGGTGTTTTACACTGGTCTATTCTCACAAAAACAGCACAAACCCAAAACCTTTCTAAACTGCCTAAGAGGGAGGGCGTGGAATAATGAGATCTGTGTGAACCATGGACAAAATACAATTCTAAGCACGATAAAAAGTTTCTGTCTGATGACTGCAGAACACTTCAGACTTAGTGGATGCAGTTTTTATCTTCTCCTCATAGAACAGCAACCAGGGGTTGTAAGTCCTGTGGGGAGCAGTGCGTGGAGCTGGTCTCCAAATCCCACTTTTGTGTTTTAAGCACCTTATGTTCAAAGAGGGATGAGATTCCTGGGGTAATTTACATCTTTTATAAACAAGCTTAGTCCCAATTTCCATATGTTAGTGAATGACAGCACCCACTTAATCATCTCTATTATTTTCTGTAAGGAGCTAATAACACACTCATCCAAATTTTGAGGCAATAGTGTTTGAATGCTGCCAGCACTGAGAGGTTTGTGTGGGGAAAAACACCCCCAACCCTGCACATTAAACCAGACTTTGGAGTTGATGCCAATACACATCCAAAATAGTGTAATTTCACCCCTCAGGGTAAATTTTAGGTGAATCAGGAAGGATGGCACAGGAGAAAAGGACTGGTTTTGCTGCAGTAGGGGCCTTTACTGAAAAATGGGAAAAACACAGCTCCCAAGAAGTAAAATAATAATTAGACCCTCCTGATTTTGGTGAAAAAGCTGAATCCTGCCAAGATGTTCTTAGTCTTTGCAATTACAGTGTCTCAAGTGGAGAAAAACTTATCCTACCAGAAAAATCCCTGTTTTGAGAGAGACTGTTGTCTCTAAACTGCAATAGGAGAGTCACCATTAAAACCCAAAGGCTGAGTGTGAAGACCCAGCCCAGAGGGTTTTGGCATCACCTGTCTGTGTACAAACCTTCTTCCACACTTTATACAAATGATTAGAACCCTCGCCAGCAGCCTTGGTACAGGGAAAAATAAACAGAGTGCTTCATTAAAAATGAAAAGACAAGCTGTCTGGAGAGCTGTGTGGGAGCAATTACAGTTAAATTCTCCATTAACCCATCAGCAATTACCACCCAGAGCTGAGCCAGCACACAGAGCAAGGGCCAGCAGCCTCGGGAGCTGCTGTCACCTGTGCTGGGCTTTGGGACACCCACAGCTGCCACCCCCAGGGCAGCCCATATCACTGGATGAGGGCTGAGGAAAGGGAAAGAGAACAAACCCAATCTCAGAAACCTGGACAATTCTCAACATCTCCACTTTGTTGAGGTTATTACTCAGGTACCTTCTTTCCTCTCTCCCTCACGTCACATCTATCTGTGCACTGCTATATAAATTTATCTATCTCTATATATGAATTTACCATCCACAGTTGCAGTGGCAAGAATTGAAAATGAGGTGCACTTAAAATGATTCTTTCCATTAGATAAGTAATGCCTGCTCCACATTCCTCTCCCATACCTCGAAATACACTGTAAAATAAAAACCCAATCTCAGCAGCTCTGCTTTAACTCAGACTCAAATCACTTGAGAACAGTGGGGTTTTTTTACCCCAGTCACAGGAGATTCAAGCTGAGGAACCATGCCCTTGCCAAATTAAGTTTTTGCCATGTTTTTTTACAAAACATGCTTACCTTTTCCGTGCCTTCCTCCTTGAGGCTGATGATGTCCAGGTCAAAGTCCTTCCTGAGCCCGTCGGTTTTGTTGAAGGTGATGCGCCCAGTCAGGCCCTCCCACCGAGCCTGGGGACACAAACACACCCTGCCTGTGGCACCCAGCACGAACAAGAACTGTTAATAATAATTGCAATTTAAATACACCACAGCATCGAATCACCTCCAAATTTGAGGGGTTTTAAGCATACGTGGCTTTGCTGCTCTGACAAAACCCCCTTTTTTGTTGTTTAGTTCCTTTCTGATATGTTTTGTCTTTTGCAACCAGGCACAAGTCTGTGACAGTTTACATAGATTGATGTACATACGTCTGGTACTGATAAAAAATACAGAGTGACTAAAGAGAAAGGGAGAATTGCACGTGCCCAAAGCCAAGGCAGTTCTGCACTGCACAAGAATTCACTAAGGAACTAAAAAAAGTTTAGTTTAGTTTAGCACAGTCTGCTCTGTCCAAGCTGTGGGGCTGGGTCTTGGAGCTTTCAGGAGAAGCCCAGCCAGTCACAGAGACCCCACGAAAGCTTTGCAGGGTAAGGCCATGGAATGTCACACCCAGGAGGAAGGACAGCACATAGAGGAGCAGGTCTGGTCCAAGCAGCACTTCCCTGTTTCAGCCCAACCCAGTGAATCCTAGTCCTTGTTTTAAACACTGGCACCAGTCCTGGGTTTGTCCTGCACAGCCAGGAGGGTTCCCTGTGCTGGGGAGCCCTCCTCCAGGGAGAAGGATCAAGGGCAAGGACGAGCTTTCTCACAGTGTGTCTCCTGTATCTGGTGAACCTCCCACCCAGCCCATTTGCCTTGAAATGGCATCTCCGTCCCACCTCATTTTGTCCCCAGAGCTGATGCTCATCCATAAAACAAAGTGATGGGTTTAAAAGTGCAGACAATCTTGATAATCTATTTTTGGGAGGTCCCCCATTAGATTAAATTTGTCAGAGATACAAGGAGAGCTGACGGTAAGTGATGGCATTGTTCCTTCGTGTGTGTCAGCCATATAATTTTAAATTACAAGCTTTTCCACCACACATCGTTCCTTGCCTCATTTAATTTATTGGAGACAGAGCACCAAAGTAAAGCTGCATTAAAAATCACACTTACAGACTGGTGTCTCCCCTCCCTGTTTAATCTGAATTCCAGCCCTGAATCTGCAGCATTTAATCTCAGATGCTGGGGAGTTCTCACCATGTGTCTCAGACAAATCTGGTGCATTTGGAATTTGTGGAAACAGCAAGACTTTGAAACACACTTAAAGTAGCATAAGAATGGAAAAGCATTGATGCAACAAATTTGCTGTGAGATTTTCCATCTTAATGATCTGGGAGTATACACGAGTCTCTGCTGTAAACAGTGAAACACTTGCAGGGTTATTTATTACTTATTTATTATAATGATATAATCAAGATAGCAGGGGGGACACATATGGATGAATTTCAATCTCTAACATCCCTTTTCCTGGCCTGTCTTTTTATTCCTCTGATGCGCCCCCATCTCTTTTCCATAAAGTTGGAACATTTTATAGAATCTGATCTTTAGAGATCAGTTTCTCTGGAGTTTCAGGGAGTGTTTCTCAGAAGGGTTAAATGCTGATGGGTTTTTAAACCCTAATGGTGAGGAACATGCTTCAGATACCATCTGAATTCTAAATTTAATTTCTGATTTTTATTTCATTGCTTCTAAATCAAAACACAGAAAGCAGCACATGCAGAGTTCTTGCCAATTAACAGCTGAAATGAAGCAGAACTTCCTGAAAAGTCAGGAGCTGCATGTGTGTGTATCACAGGGATGGGATTTCATGCTTTCACACACAGGATTTATAGCAATTTTTATGTTTCTGGTGACACATTGAGTGTTATAGGACATAATAAAAGCTGAATTGGAACCTGATCAGATAAGTGATCAAAGAGCATCACTGTGAGCAGCTGCTCAGACCCTTTCTTGCTAAGCCTCAAGAAGGGAGTGGACAGAACTGGTTGCAGACACAACTTCAGCCACCTTCAGAGGCTGGCAGGCACCTGCCATGGCCAAAATACACCAAGCAACCTAAGGAGAGCTGTGGAACTCCCTGCTTTCACTGTGGAACTCCCTGCTGGTACTGTGGAACTCCCTGCTTTCACTGTGGAACTCCCTGCTTTCACTGCATGGAAAGATGAGGATTGTGGGGAAAGCACAAGCTGAACTCTGGGGTTAAATATTCCAATTACAATCCCTATCAATAGATGGATGGGAAATTACAACAACAGCAGAACAGAGCTGACTCAGCCTCCAAGGTCAAACTCTCCAGAGGAGTTTTATCAATTCCCACCCATCACAGGGTCTGTATCAATTTCCACTCACCATCTTGGATCAATGCAGCAGCCTCCACTCCAGCCAGAGCCAATCAACAGTTCAATGCCAGAATCAATCAGTTCAGCTGATTCCAGACTTATCAGAGACCCAGGGAATATCTTGAGTGGGAAGGGACCCCCAAGGATCACCCAGCACAGCCCTGGCCATGCACAGACACCAAACAATCCCACCCTGGGCATCCCTGGGAGCAGTGCCCAAACTGACTCAAGAAATTCCCCAAACAGACCAGACTCAATTATTTATTTTGTAAAGCAGACCTGTACTTTTTATTCTCTCTATTTCCCTTCTCTTGCTGTTTAAGTGTAACTTGAAAATGTGCAAACTTTTCCCAAAAGGCAAGCAATCAGCTGGGTTTTTCTCTGGCTTGATGGGAGTCTGGTCAGGAATCAGTCACTGGACTGTTCATTGTGGGAGGAGTACACTCAGAAGCTGGAGTGAAGTCTAATTGGAGATAAGAATATTTTCCTGTCTACTCTGTTTTGTCACGGGATTATTTTGACCCATGGTATACATATTAAATTCTTGGAGTTATAATCTGTTTGTTTATTTATTATCAGAAGTAGCCAGGCAAAATGAACATCAGTTCTTGATTTAATGTACATTCCTTATTAACTACAGGGGTGAAGGAACTGATATTCCCAAATTTCTGATGAGGGTTTTGGTGGTACCTGACACTTGAATGAAAAATTTAAGAACCTAGGAACACCTAAACCTACAATGCTCAAAACACCTCAGGTCTCTCTTATGTAACGAAATGTCCCAAGGCCATAAATAACATCACCACTATAATAATGAAATATAAATAAATAAATCAATCAGTAAATAATAACGAAAATCCTACTGATCAAGATCAGTTTAATTTTCCTTTGGTTTTCTTTCCTTTGAGAAGAGAAAGCCCCTGCTCTATTGGAATTGCAGAGAAAGCTGCCAGATTGAAGTGACAGTGATATTGCTTCTCCTTGGAGTGGAAATCGTGTGTGATGAGCCACACATCAACTTGTCAGCTCTTACAATTAATCCTCTTATTAACAGAGATCCCCCAGGATTACGGAATTCAGTGAGTTAGGGTATGACTTTGCCATTATCCTGCTCCAAATCTGGCATAACTGATGGAATAAAGAGAATTTCAGCACTTGCCAGCACAGGGCTTTATCTATGGAGATAAACTGAGAATTATGATGCTCCACAGCCTCTTTACTTGGAAGAGGTCCAGGAAAAGTCCTGGCCTTTCACTGAGCAGCACTGGAATGGAAATGCAGTGAGAAACAGAAAGGCGCATTTTCCACGGCTGGAGGAGTGGGATTATATTGGGCTGTGAACATGGAAAATGTAACCTGTGCATTGTGTTTGAGTAAGCCTGGATATATTAAATATGTCCTGAAAAAATGTTTTCTGTAGCAAATATCAGAGCATCCTCCATATATTCAGGTAAAGTCACTTTATAATAGCTCTTGCTTGGTTTTTATAAACAAATCTACTGCCTAGGAAGCATTTAATGAGCTGAAAACAGAATGGAAGAAAAGATATGTAATCTTTTTGTCAAACAGCTTGTTTTGATTTTGGATATCACATTGCCAGTACCTTGCAGATAATTTTTTATCAATTTTCATCAATTCAATATGTATTTATTCTCAGCATGCAATCCTGCAATTACTTTGCAATCTGGGCATAGATAATTCCATAAATAAGTGTTTTTCCACTTGAAATTTGATTTCAGAGTGAGAATGCCTGTTGACATTACCCTCAGCCTCATTGTCTTCTCGGGAAGCTGAGCTTTATTTCCTAATAAAGCACCATGGGATGCAGGTCAGGCAGTTGTTTTGTTTGCTCTCCTAATTAAGAGTTTTCAGGTCAAAGTAGCAGCCAGTAATAGGCTCATAGCAGAAATGCACTTCATGGACTAGAAGCAAAGTTTATGAAAAGTGAAACAAAGAAAAGAGATTGTTTTAGTGGGAGTGAATCAAGTGTTAATATTAAATTATCTGGTGAGAGAAGCCCTACCAAGGTAAACAACTGTTTCAATTTGGTGTAACTGAATATTGTAGCACCAGAGCCCAGAGAATAAATCCAGCCAGCACCCACAGACCCTGCTGCTGGCTTGGTGCTAAAATGCAATGAAAAAGATGTAGCAGAAGAGATTTTATTTCATGTTCTGGAGCAAAATCTTGTCAATGTTTCCCAGTCATTGCACCAAGATTTCAGTGCTGCCCCTGTCTCAGAGGGCAGGGGAGGTGGGGATTTCCTGGCTCTTCTGGCAGCAGGGTCTTGTACTGCTCTCTCCTTTTCATTTGCTCCACTCTGCAGGGTTGGAGTCCCATTAAAAAAACACTCTGACATGCTGACTCTGGGAGTAATCAAAGACCATTAAACAACAGAAATGTTCTGTTCTCTTACAAGATTCTTTGTGCTCCTGTGTTTGGAGATGCTGCCAATCGGAAACAGAACAAATTGATGGATACCTCTGCAGATGGATTGCTTTCCTTCTGTCATAATTTAAATTTCTACTTCTGGAAACCTCCAGTTCCTTCTCCTTCCAGTACTGAATGCAGATGGGTGGTTCTCACTCCTGGTCTCAGTGCTTGGCATGGATCTTGTCAGAAACACTGCAGGAACTGAAATCTCTTCAGATCTCTTTCAATCTCTGAGATTTTTCTCTGTGATTCTGCTTGAGGGCATTTAGCAGTCACTCAGAGTCCAATCTGCATCTCTATCCTCTCTACAGTTGTTCTTTTCATTGTGGCTGGATTTGAACAAGGGGAGCTCACACTGGTTTCGATGATAATTGAAAAACAATCATGACCTGGGGTTTATGCTTTAGAGGGGACATGAGCGGAACTGGATCATTCAATTATAAACATATTTCATGTTTACCCCCATTTTTCCTTCAGAAAAGGTGGGATCATCCTTTCTGTCCTTGTTCCCCCTCTGCAGACAGATAACAACCTCCTTTTCCCTCTGAGCAGGGGTAAGGGGCACTCCCTGCAAGTGCCTCCAGAAGGGCTCAAAGATTAGAATATCCTTCAGTTGTGAATGGCACGGAGAGACACAGCTTCTGACAAGGGTTTACTTTCCATTAAAAACTCCTTCATGGGCTGTTGCAGAGCCTTGATCTCAGACATTTCATAGCACTGGCCCACAAAACAAATGAGGTGACCTCGGTTCTTTTCACCATCAAAATAAAATGCAAAAACTCACCAGGGAGCCACTGGAGCACTTGTTAACTCCAGCATCTGCAGGAATCACTGCAGGCAAATTCTTTGTCTGAAAATGGTTTATTTAGACTGGAGGACTGAGTATTTGTCTTTAGATCAGTCTGTAAAATGCCTTCACAAAATGTCAGTATCACATCACAAAACAGGAAAATTAAATTCTACCTATGTGGGCCCAAGCTATCACTCTGCCTCCTTGACTTTATTTTCTCCATACCCATTCACTGATTCCTAATTATAAAGTTCGTCTATCCCTGGTGAACAAACCAGACCCTAACATGATCTAGGGAGGTCCAAATGTATTTGCTATTTGTTTCCAACTCGTGTTTTAGGCTTTACAGGAAATGCAATAGGATCTTATTAAACTTTATCCTCTGCTTTTAACAAGCACCTTTTTGGCTACATCAGACACAGGAAGATAAGACTCTCAGAGTATTTAATTCAGTGTTTTACTGACCATGAGAGACTCTATTTGCAAGGCCATCAGTAATTAGCTCCCATATCTCACTCCATGCAAGAGAAGCTGCTTGTCCATGATAAATGAGAGCTGTGTCACTGTTCAGGCTTTGAATTGATCTGGTACTCTTGGGCAAAGTATTCTGGTTTGGGCTTCAGGAACCCTTAGTTTTATACTCAGCATCCCCCAAAATAAGTGGGGCATCACTGCAGGGGCATTCACTTATACAAAGTCTTTTGTTAACTTTCAATTTCATTATAATTATTCTTCAAATGCAGGGACTGAGGTGGGAAAGAGGTAAAACATATGTGGGACTCTCCAAGTAATTTCCAATTTTCATTTCCACGCTTCCCTAAAGGAAAGGTTTCCATTTGAAAATCAACATAGAACTGGGACTTCTGAAAGAGCGAAGGCATTTCAACTAAAATTCGTATTTTTAGGACATCTCTGGATCAAGCTCAGTCATGGATTCTTGTAGAATAGATAGAGCATTGCTTCAGGAAGCAATTTCCTTCTTTGAAATACTAGCTGCAGTGCTTTCTGGATATTGATCACTGATCAAACAATCTGTAAAACAATTGGAATTACACAGTGAAGCAAGGACAGAGCTACAGGCTCACTTTTCTTTCAATTTCCAGAACAACAGTTGTAGTTACCTCATATTTTCAGAAATCATCAACATCCACAACAAACATTAGCCCAATAAAAAACCTGGGAGGTGCTACAGCGTTTTGGTCTGAGACTTTCCCCCGCCCAGGGTTTAGCAGCTTGGTAAAACCAGAATAGAAGCCAGAGCCTTGTGCCTGTAAATCCGGGGTCACAGGAGTTTTACATCATGGAGGTGAGGGCAAATTTACCCTGTCAGTGCCAGAAACAGGAGCACAGCATGGACCAGACAGGGAGCAGCAGCCTGAGCTGGGGAAGAGGGAGGAAGGAAGGAAGGAAGGAAGGAAGGAAGGAAGGAAGGAAGGAAGGAAAGATGCCAGCGAGCAGGGGCAGGGGTTCTGCACTTGCCTCTTTGATGAGGTTCATGAACCTGGGCCCGAAGCGCCAGGGCTTGTGGCGGTGGCACTGCAGGGAGCTGACAGTCATCTGGGCGGCTCGCTGGGAGGCCACG
>VWZV01003559.1:65562-84805 GCA_013397155.1 Irena cyanogastra
ACAGCCCCGAGTTAGTGCCCATTGCTCTGCACAAACACAGCCCTGAGTTAGTGCCCATTGCTCTGCACAAATACAGCCCCGAGTTAGTGCCCATTGCTCTGCACAAACACAGCCCTGAGTTAGTGCCCGCTGCTCTGCACAAACACAGCCCTGAGTTAGTGCCCATTGCTCTGCACAAATACAGCCCTGAGCTATCACCTGCCCCTGTGCTGCCAGCCCTGCTCGGGGCTCCTCGCAGGGAAAGGCCTCTCCTGGGCTCACCTTGCAGCCCCCAGGAGCAGCTAAATCCAGTGCTCCGCGTTATTTTGGAGTGTTCTCAGCGCCGGGAGGGAAACTACACCAGTTAGCTACACGGAGAGGGAAGTCAGGGGGTCCCAGGCAGGCTGGACAGGGGTTTTAAGAAGTCGCGGGTGTGTGAGACACTCTTCTCATGGCACTTGTGGGATTGCTTCCTTCCCAATAGGTCAGGCTGGCCCTGCTTTCCAGGGAAGCCAGTCCCACTGATCACCTAGAACACGTCCCACTGCCCAGGTGTCTGCTGCCTCCAAGGGCCCGCTGCCCTCGAGGATCCTGGCTTTTGACACAAATGTGTGCAGTGGTGTCCTAGACAGAGGAGATCTGACCTCTGGAGGTGTGTTTTGGGGGGATTAACTTGGACTCACACATCTAACTTCCCACTACAGCTCTTAGATCCTTGAGTATTACCATATATATTCAGATACCAAAATTACTGGATGCTCTTTGTCCATCTGCGTTTCTTTTGAGAGTGAGTTTGTGGGTTTAAAGGCACGGCATCAAAGTGACATCACACACTCTGTCCCACTTTGTCACTTCAGAAAAGTCTCACCTTCAGCTGCACTGGGCTTCAGTGCTCTCACAGTGAGGTGGGAATGGCTGTGTCTTCCTTAATGATAATTACCTTTCAGGTAAACCTAATGAATAATTAAGCAGGGGCCTGGGAAAAAAAAGGAAGTAATTCTGCAGATGAGAAACTGGACTCCTTTATAGGAACTACAGAGCTGATCAGTTTTCTATTTCTTTTCCATGCAATTCCTCTGGGAAATTAATACATTTGATTCTTTGTCTGTGCCATTTACTTGAGTAAATTACAACAGCAGCAGTGTTACCTGTATTGGAGGGTTTTGCTCAAATGTATCTGAATTTAAGGACTAATCTTAAGATAGTGCAGAGGAGGAATTGGTCTTGATGTGCTTGTCAGAATCTGCCCAAAATAATGCTCCACAATGAGAGCAAATTGTGAGATCAGAAAACATTGTGAGTGATGAGTCAAGCAGGAGGAGACAATACCAGCTGTTCTCACTGTGAGGTGTCTCACAACAGACACTTGGTCCAAGCACACTCAGGGAACCAAATCCCTCAAAATCAATGGAAATGTTCCCATCAATGTCAGCAGACCCTGGTTTTACTCTGGACTGGGCCCTCAGGATTGGATTTTACTGGCTCTGCCTGTGTCCCAGGCCCAGAGACCCTGGCAGGAGATGCTTGGTGAGAAAGCTCCTCTGTCCACACTGTTCTGTCTGGGAGTGCTGATGCTTTGCCCTGAGCACATGGTGCAAAAGAAAACCAGAGATCTCATTAGAGCAGCTCTGCCTCTGGGTGTAGTTTGGGCATCCAGCAGGACGTGATCTCAGAACTGTCTTGCTTGTGCCCTGCTGACTTCCCCCAAGCTGCTTTCAGGGCAAACAGCAGAGCATGAACCAGAAGGGATAAATCCTGAGTTAATAACAGGATGTACAGTCCTGATCTCTGTGCACTGTGCCGCCTGTCACAGCCTTATTGTCAAATGAAATGCAGCAGTGGTGCAGCTCTCCATCAAACTGGACAATAATGGAACCTGCTGGGAATACTGAAATGATCCCAGCAAGGAGGGAGAGGCTTCCCTCGGTGCTGTGCCAGGGCATCAAGGACACTGAGATTACAAAGATGCAAAGGAGAGCACAAGAGCCAGGGATAGCAAGGAGAGCAGAAGAGTGGTGAGAATTTTGCTTTTCCCAGTGTTGTATTTGGGGGATTTCTGTGTGAATTCCCATCAGAAATTCCCAGGGACAACTTTCTCCCTGCTTTGGGTACGAGTGAGCACGGTGACACTGCCCAAAGCAGCACCAGTGTGTGCAATGCCAGGGACAGCACACTTAGTGCATTTCTCCTCAGGATGTTAAGACATTTCCAAATTTTCCCTGCAATCATCTGCAATAAAGTCTATTTCTTATCACTTTGAGCTCCACTCAGTCCATGAGATACTGCATTATCTCATACTGCAAAGAGATGGCAACCCTTCACCCTGCCAAACTGAATGGAGTCATGTTGTCTCTGTAATTGTTCCTATTCTTTCCTTTCCTGCTTGAGGGAGTGCTGGGAGGAATCCTGATTCCCTGGCTTGATGATACCCCTCATCTATCTTTAAATTACATCTCAAAAGTCACAGCTTCTGTGTAGAGATGGAAATGAAGAGAGAGGGCACTTTACCCATTTAAAAATGCTACTCCCTTCCCGCACGTGTGGGATCTGCCCCTGCAGGTTATAAATCCTCCTCCCGCTCAGCAAGTTCCATTCTCTGCTGCATTTCCCACTGCACAGTGCAGAAGGCGATGGGAGAAGCAGGGCAGCATTTCAGTTTTCGGCAGCAGTGAGACGAATGATGGCACCGTGCCGGGGCATTGTCCCTGTGCCACCCCTGGCAGCCTGGCTGCTCACTCAGTGCCATCGTGCCCCCCTGGCAGCCTGGCTGCTCACTTACTGTCATGGTGCCATCGCGGAGCCCCGACTCGGGCTTGGGCGGCGCCTGCAGCCGCTCCATGGACCACTTGTCCACCACGGACGACACGTGCGGGTTCTCGATGTTGAGCAGCCGAAAGCCCGTCATGTTCACCCCGCTGTACCTGTAGGGCTCCAGGTCCAGTGCAAACAGGTCCTGAAGCGCCAGCGAGAACACAGACAAAACCATTTCAAAGGAAATTGTGAGGCTTTTCCCTTGTGCCCACCTTGGCTCCTGTTTGAAACCTGACTGAGCCAAAGCTGCGTGAGATGGGTGCATACCACACAGCTGCTTTTGGGAATGAAAAGATCAGTTCCCCATGGCAGAACTGCTCTGCAAGCAACCTGCACGTTTTAATTTATAGCAGTGCTGCAGCTCTGACAGGTCGACATGAGGAATTAGCTGGCCAGTGTCAAGCTTCTTTCTAAGCTGAGGGGAGGAAAATTCTGAGAGACGTGGTGAGCGCTGTGCTTTGGCTGCTCATGAATCCCATTTTCCCTGCCGTGCCTCCCCAGGCACCTCTGCCAGCTGTGGGATGGATATGTCAGTGCATGTGCTCCAGAGCCTGGCATTTACAGGGCAGCTGGGCTGACTGAACCATGTGGGACCCTCCCGAGCTGTGTTTGTACCATCAAAGAAAATTTTATTATAAAATTTCCTGAGTGCTTTTATCCATTTGTGATTTTGTGTTTTTACAAGTAAATGAAACAATTAAACAGTGATGAACCAGCAGTGCCCACAGTGCAAAGCCATTCACTCTTTATTTTATTTCACTTTGGTCCATCTATACTGATGGTTTCTTGTTAATCAGCATACTGCAATTAATTTTCACTGCATTAAAGTCATAGCCAGCCCCAGAAATGGGGCCAAACAGATTTCTTAAGAAATTTTGGGTCCTGATATCCCTAAGGAATGTTAGCACCCATTCTCCAGGAGTTTCCCTGACTAATGGCAACAAAGATTTCCTAGAAGAAGGGGAAAATTTAGCTGTCCTTTCTGAAACAGAGGAAATCCCCCCCCACATGTTTATAGTGTTCCTTACCAGTGTTGTAAAAAAGTAGTGGTAGTATTCTGTCATCATTCCCATGGAGAGAATCTGTGAAAGAGATGGAAAGGTGAAGGTACTTTACTCTGAAAGCTCCCAGTATGCTGCAGTGCCTTTGAAAAGCAAGGGTTAAACACGTCACAGGTCATGAGGGCTTGATTGCAATAAACCCTATGTTTTTCTTTAGGAGCCAAAAATATCCTGTTGTATTTAGATGATGTTTTTATCACCTCTGCTCAGGAAAGAGATTAAAGATTGCAAAACTTCCAGGACAAGAAAAATTACTAGAGATAACAAGATGCTGATTTTAAAATCTTTTAGTCTGCAGTCTGGAAGTGTTAAAAAGGAATTTATTAGCAGACAACACAGTTGGTAGGGAAAAGTGCTTAGGGGCAGGTTTTTGTATTCTGCTGCCAGGAGAGAACAGGACACTGCTGAGGGCTCAGGAGCAAAGGAGGAAAACAGAAAGAAGGAAGTTTCTCTAAGTGCCTTTTGTTCTGCTGGGGAATGTGAGTCAGCAGGAGCGTGCCAAAACAGCTGGGATGGAAGAAACTTTGGGCTTGACAATTCCAGACTTTCGGGATTGACCTTCTGGAGGTCTAAATGGACACTGATGGCCACCTCGGGCAGAGGAGGACGAGGTTTTCCTTCCCAGCCTTTGTGCTGCAGGACAGCTCTGGAGGATGAGCTTTACTCCCTCAGCCCTCCCCAAAATCAGTGGGAATGCTTTCATAACCCCGAAGGTGTGTGGCTAACTGGCTTCTCCACAGCCTCCCTGTAGCCTTCCTCCACTCTCGCCAGGACAGGAGAATTCTGCCCTCTCTGGGATCTTGTGAGGAGGAGGAGGAGGAATTATAAACTGGAAAAGTGCTGAGGAATTCATTGCCACGACAGCAACACAGACCAAGGTTAACTCCTGCTCAGTCCCGATCGCAGCAATGTAAGGATCTGTTATTAATACCCTTTTAGGACATTAAATACCTTAATACCCAAAAGGATATTAATACCTTATTAATACCCTTTTGGAGTGCCTGAATAGCTGCTTGAAAGGCAGGGGGAAATAGAGGGATTTGGCTGGCCAAAATTCCCTTTGCTGGCAGAAGCCTCTGAACATCAGTTGAGTGATCGTCTATGGCAATTCCTCACATAAACAAAAAGAAAGAAAGAAAGAAGAAGAAAGGGAGAAAGCAAACCCTGAACTTTCTGAGCTGCAGCAGATAATAAAACCAGCTCAGTGTTAATTGCAAACAACTGATCCGTTTCCAGCCACTAAAAGTCAAGCCAGAAGGCAACCATTTCATTGAAATGCTCCACTGGATTTACACATCAAAATTGCCTTTTTTATTTCTGATTTTATTAATCCTCTTCTATTCTGTTTCTTGGAGCTCTTTTATTACCTGTAGAATAAGCTGGAGGCTGCTGCTCCTGCCCTGTTTATGCACAGATAACAATACAGACCTGCATCCTGGGGAACTTTTGTGTGCTGTGTTTCCCAGCTGACCTGGCTGGACTCAGTCCCCTTCCCTGGAGCCATTGGATTTCCCTGCCTATGTGAAGGAGGTGCCAAATTTATGGGATTTTTATGATGCAGATCTCCTTTGAGCAGGGAAAGAGCCCAGTTGGACCCTGTGGGGCTCAGAGCAGCTGCCAGGTTAAATCTGAACCCAGGAAATGCCCAAATATCTTTGGTCCTTTACAGAATGTTTACAGCCAATCCATGGTGGTGCTTTAGGGTGCAAGCAAGTTTTATCAGTTTACACGGGGGGATCCAAGTGCCCAGACTGAAGTTACCAATTCCTTCCAGTTTGGATTGCAGCCTGAGACAGGGGAGCTGCGAGGCCACTGCACTGCACTACCACTCTGGTAGCAGAGAACACAGACTCCAGCTTGCCTGCACGGACAATGCTGCTCCACATAACACCCGAAAATGCAGATTCACATGAGGCAGCCAGGAACATTCACTGCAGTGATTGCTAAGTGTAGCCGGGGTGTTTGGGAAGCATTCCCCAGCTTTTGCTGCTGCGGCTGCACTGCTAAAGGTAAGCAGGCAGAGAGGCAGGGCAGCTTTCCTGTCAGGTCCGAGGGGAGCAGCCTGACAGGAGTGTTTGCCTCTCAACACACTCTGGATGAAAGCTTCAGGAGAATATTGATCTCCAGGCAATGCCCGGTGAACAGAGCTGGCAGGGCGCACACAGAGCTGTGAATGATCATGATTGCACAAGTTGTGCTACAGGTTTATTCTTTAAAGCAAAACCCCAAAACAAGGCACACAAAATGCCCAAACGAGCAGAAACAAAACCTCTGAGGAGAACAGCCTGGTTGTTCTCTCCTCTCTCAGTCATTAAGGATGAGAATTAGCTAACAGCTATTTAGCACTTTGACATGCCTGTGACATGTGCATTGGATACTAAATAGGGCCTTTTTATTTGAGGATCAAACAGACTTTGCAATAATAATTTATGTTTAAGGGTAATATGGCTGCTAAGCAAAATTCACACCAAAGGACAATTTAGTGCTCTGATGCAGGAAAACAGGAGATGGAATCAAGTCAAAGCAAAAGCAAGAGGAATGCTGAGAATCATGCTGGACATCCCAAAGCATCAATAACTCCCAAGCCTTCATTCCCTGGATGCTCCTGCCAGTGTAAATAGGAGTTTCCAGGGCTCTTCTGCTGTGTGTTTGCAGCACAGCAGACACAGGAAAGCAGCTCCCAGCAGCTCCCAGGAGCAGGACAATAAAAGCCTGTTTGGGCCAAGGATGGATTTCAGGCTGGGACACCCCTGAAGCGCCTGGCAAAGCTTCCCACAGAGCAGGTGGCCTCAAAGAGAGAAGCAGCCCAGGAGAGAGAGGGGAAGGCAGCATCTCTGCCTGTGTGCCTGCCCACAGGAAACTGGGATGAGGTTTCATTGCACATTGCTATTTAAATAACTTTGCATGCAATTATGTAAATAATTATGCACCTGATACAAATGTCCTATTTAAATAAGAATAGCTTTTACTTACAGTGGAACTCAGATGAATGTAAACTAGGGAAATCAGCCTCAAATAGTCTCCGTGTACATCTCCTGCCCAGCCTTCCCTGTGTAACATTTGTTCTTCAGCCAAACTCAGATATGGTTGGACAATGGGAGATAAAGACACGTCCATCTCTAATTATCCATTCCAGATCAGGAGCCTGGGCCTTTGCAGCTGTGCACTTTCAGCTGTGGGTCATGAACCACGAAGTGAATCCAAGAAAGTATCAGTGGTCAAATTATATATGGCGAGCTGACAGAGACTGGATAAAAATACTCTCTCTTATGTCTGAAAATCTCTTTTGGTTGCCCTGTTCCTGGCTTGAATCACATCCCAGCTCTAACTTGCATTTGTTCAACTTGTGAAAAACTCCCTGCCTCATTTAGATCCATTGTCAGCCTGCCTTCGAGGCAGGCTGGAACTGGAGTGATGGGCAAGTGCATTAGTGGGCACTGCACCAAAGCCTGTACTTGCTTTTACTCTGCAATTCCCCCACTCGAGCTATTATTTAATTTCATGACCATTAAATGCATTTCATTTTCCAATTAATTACCTCGCTGTTTCCTAAGGCCAGTCCATGCCTGCTTCTCACCCGCAGAGGGGCACCTGGGGGGATGTGCCACTGGTGTTTCTCCCGTGGAAGTGGGAACAGAGCTGATCCTGCCTTTTCTTAGCAGGGAGTGGGCTCCTGCCTACCTGCCAGGTTCCTCGAAGGAGCACAGTCAGGAGCTGAAGTTTTCTGTTCTCACGTCTATTACTGTACCAGGAATGTACTCCATGGTGACACCTGGTTTTTCAGCCTTCTGGAGGAACTGAATTAATGATTCTTTTCGTTGTCTGTCACGTCGTCTTTACAGGATGCTCTGTGAGAGCCTCAAACCTGATTAAATATACAGTACACTTCCTCAAATGTATTTTGGGGGTGTCAAGAAAGGAGTAGGTAATTTAAGGTTAGCAGGGATGTACTTTCTGAGAGGTGAGTTTGCCTAGCAGTTAAATCTGTGTTCACCCCTGGTGTGTTAGCACAAACTGAGGGTTAAGCACAACAACTCGACCTCTTCAGCCAAGTTCCTCATACAAAAGGCAATATCAGACTGAATAGTGTGCAGGATAAATTGCAGGCTTTGTGCATAAAACAGATTGCAATTTGCAAGAGCCATATTTGATTTTCTTGGGGAGTGCTTGTCTAATGCAGACAGAGCACCAACCTTCTGTCCACCAAATATTCCGGGTAAATGCCACAACCAGCAAAGGAGGGCCAGGCACGGACTGAGGGAATCCAGGCTCTCTGAGCATGTCAGAGAGAAGGGGAAATGTGGGAGTTCAGGGAACAGCTTGTTCAGCTGAGTGCAGGCTCTGTGTTGGATTGAATCAGGTTATTGATTCACCTCTTCTTGTTGTGCACACAAGGAAGCGTGGCTTGATGGGGTTTTAGTGGGAGCCATAAATAGGCAGAAATCAGAGAAGAAATCTGTCTTTTGTGGTGTTTTGTGAAGCACAGGCTGGGGGAGGCAAGTGAAGAGGTCACACACTGGTGCACACACTGCCAGCACAGCTCCTGCAGAGTTCTGGGCTGATCCTTCTTCTCCCAGAGGAGCTTTGCACACCTCCCTCCCTGGGAAACAAGCAGTGTCCCCTCCCTGCTCCATGGGCTACCAAACACCGACTACATTACCTAAATACAGTGAACAGACAAGAAGGAGCTGCATTGAGTGCAGCTTTAGGTGACCCTGAGTCCTGCTCCTGTTAGAAATCTTATGCAATTTAACAACAACACCTGCTTTTCCTGTGATGGCTACTGGATTGTTTCCAAAGTCAAAAATATTCTCTACACAGTTTCCTTGAAATGATTTCTCCAGTGTTTGATATCTTGCTTCCATCCAGGGCACAATGACAGAGGGGTTTGTGAGGGCAGGGATGGGGAGATGAACAGGGCTCTTCCTGTAACCTGCAATCAGAGGAGTCCCACAGGAATTCGGAGCCCTTCACAGCTCCACATTTCACAGCTGCCTCTGGCAGGGAGGAACTCAGCCCCTGAGTTATTGCTGCCAGCATCTACACTCAGCCACAGAGCTAGCTCACAGAAAAGCCATTTTCCCTTTCTTTCTAGCCTATATTTATGTTGTTTCCTCTCCCACAGCGCTGACCCACAGGTGTACCTCTCTCAATTTTCCTGTTTTCTCCCACACTGTCATTCCCCCTCCTTCCCCCAGTTCTTCAAGCACTGGAGAGCATTATCTGTATCTGCAGTCTGTCACTCGTCTGGCTGATCCATACCCCACACAAACTCTTCTGCTGCTTTGCCCTGCTTTAGTGCATCTTTCAGCACTCCCTCCTCTTCTTTTGACACCCAGGTTTTGCTTTTTGGGGTTTTTTCCATACTCAGCCTGGCATATTAGAAGCTTTGTACCTCCTGCAGGGTGCCAGACATCTGCACCTTCATCTTGCTGGTCCTTCAAAATCTGTGTTGTCAACTTAACTCTTCCCCCACAAATCTCCTTTTGGAGCAGCCAAAAGTGGGAATGCTTTTGGGCAGCCCTGCAGGGAGCAGCATGGGGGGACAGCCCACTGCCCCTGCCCAAACAGTGCTGCTACAGTGCCGCTACAGTGCCCTCCCGCCCTGGTACCTCACACTGAGAGAATCCTACCGTGGAGCAGGACAGCATTCCTGAGAGCAGGACATCTCACCCTGCATGCTCACAGGAATTGTGTGCTGCAGCTGATCTAGGATTCTGCAAGTCTCAAGTTTCTCCAGCCTGGAGAGGAGGATTCCAGGCTCCACACACGAATGCAGTAACTTGCCTCACCAACTTTGGCACAAAAAGCTGCTCTGCAGAACTTAAGTATTTCAGTAAAACATTCTGGGATGGGAACAGAAGGGGACCTTTATGGGCATTTAGTCAGTGGAAGCTCTCTGCTGCTCTTCTGGGATCAGGGTATCCTATCAGATTGACTGGCAGGAGAAATAACAACTCGTCCCTCATCCCTAAAGGTGCAGCAAGAAGGAAACTGCCCTCAAAATGTATGGAGCCATTTCCTGCAGGTCAACACACTGTGCTTTAGACTTTGATTGTCTAGGAATATACAGCAAGTGACACCAGTAAATTGTAATTCCCACCACTCCCTGTGTGCCCCTGGGAGTGTCCCAGCCCATTAATGTCAGGCTGTGTTTGTCCTTGCCTGCTGTGGCTGCTCAAATCTCACACTCAGGCTGGGCCAGCCCTCGCACAACAACCCCTCTCGTTGCTTTAAAGGATAGTTTTTCTTCTGATTCTGCCTCTTTTTTTAATGGGAAAGAAATAAAAACTCTGTTGATGAAACCAGGACAAGGTGAAACACGGAGTGATGTTCCTAGAGAGGCAGGACCTGGAATGTCAGAAAGAACAGCCTGTTTGCTCCTGTGGGATACATGTGCGGCTCTCTGGGGATGTTGGGGGCTCTGTGCAGCCCTGGGCTGCTGCACCTTTTGTTGTGACTCCTGTCCCTGCATGCACAAGCCCCTGGCCCAGGCTGGGAGCACCCGTGGTTTTGGTGGAAGTGGGATCAGAGAGGCTGGCAGGTTTCAGGGAGCAAGGCTGAGGGGAGCTCTGGCTCCCCGGTCCCGGTACCTGCTTGAGGATTTCTGCCGCCGTCTCGTGCGAGCAGTCGAATATCACGTAGAACTCCTTGCCCTTCTTCATCTCCTTCAGCAGAGGCCTGGCATCCTTGTTCCCAGAGGGCAGCTGGCGGATTTTGATTTTAATGTTGTATCTGGAAGGGGCTTTGATGAGCTCCTGCAGGCGAATTAGACCTGAAAAATGACAGGCAATGGCACAATCACCATCCTGTGCCACGAGGATTTATTTATTGTCACTTAAACAGGGTCTCTCACACTCCACACTCCCTAGGGATAATTGCTAGTTCCATATTTGCCAGCTTCCTAGCTAATATTATTAAAGCTTTTCATTCCCATGTTTATACTTGGCTTCAACATCTAAATATTTTGCAAGGTGTTTTTAACTGGTTGACTACAGGATATGCTTGCATTGATGTAATACAATTTAAACATACTGTAGTATGTTTCAATTGAGACATGAAAAGCAAATAAGGCTTCTTCCTGTGCAGCTCATTATTATTTCAATACCAAACAGCAAGAAGATAAAATTGAGGAAAGCTCCTCCTAACTTTCCTGCCTGGTGTCACTCAGCAGCTGTGAGTTCTTTCAGAATTTTTGGGGATGCAGCTCTATGTCCTCAAACACAGGTGATTTCTCAGACTCGGTGTTCAGCTGGCACAGCTTTACATGCCTTAGCTGAAGTCAGTGGAGCTCAGCCAGAGCCTTGTCCAAGTGTTTAAACACACTGCAGTTCCACTGGCTAATTCAGCACTCCTGTGTAATTTGCACTGCCTCCAAAACCGAGGGAAGACAGTTAAGAGCTCTTTGAGGTGTGTGATTACAGCCTCTCATTACCCACAAAAGCAATTCACCCACAAAAAATTCCTGATCTCCTGCTGAGGGTAAGTAAAAGGCTGCCTTAAAAATATGCAGAGAGAGAGAGAGAACATGGGCAAGGAGTGCTTCTTGAACAAAAATCAAACAAATTATTAAAATGGAGGAGCTCCTGCCTCTCCTGCTGGGAGTGGGGATAATATTGGTGTGAATGCCCCTGGTTGAGTGGCACATCTAAGGCAAGACAAAGCTCCCTCTTCCCTCTGAGGTTCGAGGGCTGTTGGCTTTCACTCAAGTGCTGGCAACGTGCTTGGGGAAAAGCTGCTCTCCCCCTCCCGGCAGGGCCAGGGCTGCTCCTCGCAGGATTTCTAGTACCAACAATCAATAGAGAAAATGAAACATGATGAGCATTCAGCTGGAAATGCTGCATGCACTGGGAGCTGGGCCTGGCCAGGAGCCAGCTGAGGAACAGGAAACCACTGGAGCTGATTCTGATGGGAATGGGCTCCCAGCACTCACTGACAAAGGGGTTGAGGTCACCTGGCTGGGAAGGTGCAGCCAGGGATGGCAGCTCCAGGAGGAAAACTGAGATTTGGGAGGAGGAATCTGGCATTCAGGGCAGCTTTCATCTCATCCTCACCTCGCACTGAGAACTGCTGTTTGTCTTCCCAGCAACAAAAAGTACTCAAGTGCAAGTGTGGTGAAAAGCAAAAAAAATAAAGGATTTGCCAACCCTCCTCCCTCGCATTTTAGGGGGAAGAAATTACTGTGTGCTTTAAAATATCTCCTTTGGTCACATCAGACTGGGACCTTGCACCTCCCAACGCTTCCTGCTGCCACATGAAGTGAGGTGGAGCCCAGGTGTGGTGTCCTGGAGAAGCCAAAGCAGCAGTGCAAAGAACTGCAGCTATTTTTCTGGAGGACATGGCAAAAGCCTGACCCCTGAGCCCATCCAGTGCCACCCCCTGCCCTGGGCAGGGACACCTCCTGTGAGACCAGGGGGCTCTGAGCCCCATCTAGCCTGGCCAAGGTGTTTTTATTTCTTGTGGTGTAATGATGTCAAACATTAGGGATGGGAAATAAAAGAGCTTGAGTTAACTGGCATCACTCTAACCCCAAATCCAAGGACTATTTATACTGATCAAAGTTGACATGTTTACTTTCCTGACTCTGAGTTAATAAGATGATTGATGATTAATTTACTTTGTAAATATCTCTGCAAATGAAATCTCTTTAATATCAGGCATTTTTGTAGCTGAGCAGGTATGCAGCACTTGGTGTTTTGGAATGCCAATTTGGTTAGAGGGAAAGGCCTCTCCTTGTTTCTATTCTGTCTAGAAGATTTATCTAGGAGCTACTGGAGAATGTCTAGTGGGGGTCACAGAGAGGATGAGAGGTCTGGAGCATCTCTCTTGTGAGGAGAGGCTGTGGGAGCTGGACCTGGTCAGCGTGAGGAAGGGAAGGCTGAGAGGGGATCCACCAGTCCACACAAATATCCCATCAATCCTCACAAATATCCCATCAATCCACACAAATATCCCATCAATCCACACAAATATCCCATCAATTCTCACAAATATCCCTGAGGACTCTCAGAGGATGGTGCCACACTCTGCTCAGTGGTGCCAGTGACAGGATGAGGAGCAGTGGCCATGAACTGAACCACAACGAGTTCCACCTCACCCTGAGAGAGAACTGCTGTCCATGGAGGGGCAGAGCCCTGGAACAGCTGCCCAGGGAGGGGCTGGAGTCTCCATCTCTGGGGACAGCCCAAATCCACCTGGAATGTTCTGTGTCACCTGAGTCAGGTGACACCCTGCCTTGGAATGGGGTTGAACTGGGTGATCTCCAGATTCTGGGATCAGTTTGAAGCTGTGTTACGGGTTCCCCAACCAGGAAGCAAAATGGGATTGACTATTCAAACCCCAGGGGCTCCTTCCCAAGGTCTGGTGGAGTGAGCAGCTTTCCAAAAGCCATGGCAGCAGCAGGGCTGGTGTTTTCCCCTGTAGCCCAGGAAAGCTGCTGAGGGCAGGGCAGAGCCAGCTGCCATTCCCCAGGTCTGGCGGGCTCTGGCAGGAGCAGGGGCCCCGCGGCACTCACCCGTGCTGTCCTCGTACACCACGGTGACGATCTTCCAGTTGTAGTAGAGCACGAGGTCCAGCACGGCCCTGCTGATGGCGGCGTAGTCGGGGTAGAGGTTGATGTAGAAGGCGTCCCTGTTGTCCACGGTGGGGTGCTTCCAGCGGGTCTGGATGTGCGGCACCTCCAGGGCGTTGCAGATGGACTGCACGGCGCTGACCGACGAGCTGTGCGCCGGCCCGAACAGCGCCGCCACGCCCAGGGCCAGCTGGTCACAGGCTGGGGCACAGGAGGCACAGGGGCTCTTAGTGGGCACCAGCGGGGGACCCGTGGGGTGCTCACCGAGGGCATTTATCCTCCATCCATCCCCATCACTTCAAAGTGCCAACGGAGCGCTGCATTGCTCCCAGACCCACTGAGAGATGTGCCAGTGGTTCCTGAGAGGTTCAGGGGTGATTCGGAGGGTAAAGGGAGAGGCTGAGGGAGATGGGAAAGGAGCTCAGCTGGACAAAAGGAAGCTCAGGGGGGACATTCTGGCTCTGCACAACTCCTGACAGGAGGGGACAGCCAGGGGGGTTGGGCTCTGCTTCCAGGGAACAGGGACAGGAGGAGAGGGAATGACCTCAGGCTGGGCCAGGGGAGGTTTGGATTGCATAGCATGAAAATTTCCCTGTGGAAGGGGTTGTTAAACATTGTCAGAGGCTGCACAGGGAGGTTTGGAGTCCTCATCCCTGGAGGTCTCCAAGGAAGGGCTGGAGGTGGCACTCAGTGCCCTGGGCTGGGGACAAAGTGGGCATTGGGCACAGCTGGAACTCCCTGGGCTGGGAGGGCTTTTCCAGCCTCAGAGATTCTGGTTTGATTGTGGTTCTGGAAATGGCTTTACTGATCAGCTTTATACCCTTGACCTTGCTTGCTACAAACAAAACCTCCTCTGCTCGTTGCCTTGCAGATCACAGGGATTCCTGAACTGCCTTCCTCAGAATGGTTTCATCCCGGAGGAACCGGGGGCTCTCCAGCTGCCAAAGGAATGTCGCAGGAATGGAGTTCCACGGCAGTGTCAGGTAATACATCCCTGGAGCCACAGCAGGCTCTCCATGGCTCCCCCTGGGACGGGCACCCTGTGCCTGTGTGAGCTGCCCTTATTTCAGGCAGCAAAGGGCAGCACCGTTCCCTGCTGTCCATAATCTGTGTGCAGAGCAGGCAGGAGTGCCCAAATCCCTCGGTGACAGCACAGGGAAACAAAGAACCCCCACACTGATACTTTATACCCCTCCAATCCAGCCAAATGCATCAACAAAGCTTTCCTCCTCCCTGTGCCCCTATCTCAGCCTCAAGAACCCTGCCTGGAGCTGTCTCTGCATTTTTCTTTCTCTCCCATGTCTTTGCAGGCTGACAGACAGGAGATGAAGTAATATCAGTTATTTCTGTCCACTGGCAAAATTTACTGCCAATGTTTTTAACAAAGCCCTGCACTGAGCTGCAGGGCTGCTCTCCTTGTGAGGGTGGGAAGTTTAGAAATTGCTCTGATTGAGTGAAATATTAAATACACCAACTTCCACAATGAGCTGAGATTCTTTAAATTCATATTTAGCTCTCTGACTGTAATAGAATATGACAGAAAATCAATTATTTTCTGTTTCCATTCTACAAATGAGTGTTTCACAGACAGCATGAAGTGCACAGGCTTTCCAGGTTTCATTCAGAAGCCTTTCTAAAGGATCACAGGTTTAATGTGTGAATTCCATAAACAACTTCAATAATTCATGATGAGAAGAAATTACTGCTGTCTGTGTGAGTTTCTTGCATGTACATTGACAACTTCCTGCATATTAAATGGAGAAGGCACTTTCACAACAGTCACAGAAGAGATTCTCACTCTACAGGGAATCTGAAGCACTGTATCAGCCTGGGTTATACAGATTATAAATCCACCATGCTTGAGATTCTACAGCATATAGCTCCAGCATATACCTGATAACTGGAAAAGAATGCAAAAAATGCTGTTTAAAGCTCTTTTTGATGTTCTTCAAAGTCATTCTCCTTTTCTCCACTCTTGCTAAGAAACTGAGTGGCAGGAGGAAAATTTGGAAGTGTAGATGTTTGAAAGGTGACAGCTCACCAGCCTGGTTTCTGAAGTGAGGCATTTTTATTTTCCAGCCTTCTCAAAAATCCAGTTCCAGGAACTGGACTGGTCTTTACAACACTTTATCAAACTTTGAGCTTGCTTCCTAGAGGCCAAGGAACACATGGAAAGGAAGGAAAGTTGTGATTTATTACCCCTCTCTATTTTGGCCTGCAAGTCATTTAGATGGGAGTAAACTGGGCCATAATCTTCCTTCTCAGGAAAAAAAAAAAAGAAGAGGCAAAAAAATTCCAAACTTGAGTGCTCCAATTCTTACAGTTGTTTATAACAGAGAAACTTATTTCTGCCTTCAGGCCATGGAGCATTAATATTTCAGGGCAAGGGGGCTACTGGCCTCTGGTCTTTAAAATGCAGTAGAAATAATTTACCAATGATGGGTATCTGTGCTAATTAAGGGTTGTGACATCCCACTGTGCTTCCTGTGAGTCTGTGACAATTTTTCTGCAGAATTCCAGGTGGCAAATGTATGTTTTGGAAAGAAGAATGGCTTGGTCTTGCCACCTGCCATCTGGGGCTCTTAGCATGCAGACAGGACGTAGGGGTTTTTTTAGAAAGCACATGACAGGTCCAAGCCCAGCTTGATTCTTAGTTCAAACACCTTTGAAAGATTAATTTTATGTTCCTGTAGGTACACGTGATACAAGCAGAGCAGAAAAGGAGATCAGGCTGGGGAAAGGTATAAAGTACAAGCCAGGGATGTAACTGACACAGTAATTGAGATATTTACCTCTTCTTGAGGCTTCAAAACTATCGAAAAGGTTAATCCTCTGGATGTCATAGGTTAATGTGGTATTAGGCATCAGTGTTCTGTTTCTATTAATGTTGGTGACAGCGAACTTGAACGCCAATTCTTCAATATTAACAGGTTCATTTTCCACAGTTTCGAATATCCCTCCTGTTGGAACAGAGATAAATGGGAAGGATTATTCACCTCTTAATCGCCGCACAGAAAGAGGGAAAAATAAACTACGAGCCATAATTCCTGAGGGCTCATCTAGGAAAACCTGATGGCTGTTCAAAGCACTGCAGCAAGAGCTGGGTGGATCATTAGTTTTTATCTGCCATGGCACTGGGGTTAACTCAATATTCTGAATGTTGTTCCACAAACATCTGGGGAAGACGACATGTGTTTATTGTCCAGCCTTTTCAGAGGAACATGTTAAATGCTTGTGAAAACTTCTGTGCAGCTCCTTTCTAATGAAACTAGGGGTGGACATGGGCCTTGTTCTCCCTGCCCTAGTCTAATCTACATTTGGAGATGAAACTTGGATGTGTGGATGTTTCCAGAAGTGTTTCTGCACACCCTGGCAGTCCAAGATCCACTGAGGAGCTTGAGAGCAAATGGACTGAGTCTCCCTCGAGCTCTGTGCTCCCTCTGGCTTCTCATAAACCTCAGGCAGTGTTGTTGGTCATTCTTCAGTTTGCTCAGGGACAGGGGAATATTTTTGCTTTTTCCAAGAAAAAGGAGCTGAACCTGTGCACACAGCACCTGGCTGAGCTTTCCATACAGAAAGCGAGCAAGTTTTCTGAAAGAGGACTGTAAATAACCCAAATTTTGCAAGTGTAATGATCTTCCCTGGAGTGTGTCCTGGGATGGGGAAGGTGTCTCAAGGCCACAGCCTGTCCCACTACACTGGGATGTCCAGTCCTTCCAGCCTCTAGAGACCTTATTATACCAATAGCACATTCCCACTGTCCAGGGCAGTGGGATTTGAGGCATGCACAGCAAACACAGCTCATTTTAAAAAACAGCTCCTCTAAACTGCAATCTCCAGCTTCAGTGCTTGATTTTGCAAGTATAATTTACTCATTTAGTGCAAGTCACTAGAGAATACTTTGGATTTCTCACTCACATATTTCCCCATTTCCCCGTGTTAAATTTGAGGCTCCTCTCTTTGTAATTTCTGGCCATCTGAATGCATTCAGCTCATGAGCTGCAATCTCCTGCAGTTTTGATATCACCCCATGTAGGAATAGTGCAGTCTTTAGCTGACCATCAGAAATGGGAACACACTGGAATCAAAACCTGGTTTGAATTTTAATCCAGCAATGAAGACCCTGGAGGCTACCAACCCCAGTCTGGTAATGTTATCCCTGGCTCCTCTGGAATAAACAGCATTGTTTTATCTCCTGAACCCACACAGAGCCTTGAGATGGCTTAAACCATCTGCCAACTTCAGCAATTTTCTTGTACACTCCATGGATTTCTCATGTACAATGTGCAGGTATCAGAACCTTAGAGGCCTCTTTGCTCTTCCTCAGAAAACGTCCAAGTGATTACAAAAGAACATGATGCACAAAACCAGCCAAAAATAAAAAAGCCTAAGTGCAGGATTTGGAACGAAAACATTGAGTGGAATGCTAAAAGCCAGCAGGATTTTCCAGACCTGCAAACTCCAGATCACCTGAAGGGAAAAAATCTAAACCCTGTCTTTCAGATCCAGTCCTGTAATTCCTCATCCCGACTATGATCCCAGCAAGTTTAGTGGTTAAATTCAATTATCTTTCCCTCATTTCACCTGAGGAAGACAATTCTTTTCAGTCAGCTGCAAGGCCAGCCTGGGCTTGGGCCAGAAAGGTTCCACTGCTGAGTTTTCCTTGAATCCCTGCTGGAAGCAGCAGAGCATTGCTCCATCAGGGAGGGTGGATGTCACAGGAACAAGGGACAGCCTGAGATAACCTGGAAATCAGGGTGTTCACAATCCCTCCCCACTTCCAATAGGATGGGTATTTTGTCATTTGATCTTGGCCAAAAGCCCCTCCACCTCAGAAATTGTTACTGTGCATTCCATCACTTTCTGCCTTTTTTTTTTTCTTTTTAAAATTAATTAAAACTACTCCATCCAACCACCCTTGAGGCAACCTTCATACCTGGATGTACACAAGCACTTCCTCATTCTAGGGCCAGAACTATTTCCATCCTTCTAATCAACTGCCTATTAAATGAAGATTAATTGGAATTAATGATGTATAACCAGGAACTATTTATGCTTCATTTGAAGGATTCTGCAGGAGTTTTCCTTTTGGAACAGAGTGCAAGCTCAGTGGGCAGCAGGAAGGCAGGGAGGGAAGGGAGGAGTGAGGGAAGGAGGGGAAGTTTTGTGTGGATGGATTTTGTGAGCAAACAAATCAAAACTCTGCCCTATCAATGCCCTTCCAGGTTCCTTTTGCACACATTAACAGAGCAGGAGAGCACTCAGGATTGCAGGCTTTATTTGCTGGTGAGACAGCCTGGAGAAAACATGGACTCATGGAATGGTTTGGGTTGGAGGGGGCCTTAAAGCTCATCCAGTCCCACGCCCATGGAGGCAATAATTCCTTACTGTGACTGAGCTGTGGGATGTTGCATTAAAAAGGCTTGGGCTGTACCTATTTGAGCTTGATTCTTCTGTTCAGGCCTATTCAACTGCTAAAAAGAAGCTGAATTACTCGATAAATCTGCATCACAAACAAGCTGTGCTGTAGCATTTTCATCCATACATCCCTAATGAAATCCAGCAGTTCCATAAATAGTCTCTTCTCCTTCTTCTGCTGCTGACTGACAGCCAAGCTCAGAATTTATTGTAAGGTCCAGTTTAAAAGAAAAATAGCAGAGTAAGTGACAAGTTTGATGAAGAACCAGTTTGTCAGATGATTCATTTGAATAAAATAATTACTGTACAACATTTTAAAAACAAATTAACCACAGCATTATACAAGGGAAGGAAGGAAGGAGGGAAGGAGGGAAGGAAGGAAGGAAGGAAGGAAGGAAGGAAG
>VWZV01003559.1:84911-129357 GCA_013397155.1 Irena cyanogastra
AGGAAGGAAGAAAGGAAGGAAGGAAGGAAGGAAGGAAGGAAGGAAGGAAGGAGAAATCAATGTTAACTCAAGACACAAATGATGTTCCAGGAATGAAGCTGTTATTGCTGAGCATGAAAACAAGCACTGGCTTTAATGTTGGGCTGCTGGTGGCACTTAGGTGGGAAAAATCGTAAATTTTGGAGTGTTCCCTTTCAGTTCCCTCCTCCTTCAGTCAGAGAGTGAATCCTCCACAGCAAACCAAAGGCTGCTGAGTCCTGCTCAGTGGCAGACCTGACTTTTCCTATAGAACACATCATTTGTAACGAGATTTCTTCAAGGATGAAGGGAAAACCCAATATCTGCCCCTCCTTGGAATTTAGCAGTGGAAGGTGAGAGGGAATGACAGCCTGGGTACAGCTGCTGTGCCAAAAGGGGCTGAGCCACGTGTGTGAGCCAGAGACAGACAGGGCAAAGCATCAGCTCCATTCACTCTCTGAGCACAGAAATCCCCACAGCAAGGAAAATGTCACAGCTACACAGCACACTTCAGCAGGCACACCTGGAAAAGCTCCTCCAGCTCTCCCAGGCAAGCAAATATTTCCATTTCAAGGGGTCATCAAGGACTGAGGGAGTCTCAGTAAAGATCAGGGCTGAATCCACTCCCAAAGGGGGATTTTACAGTTTGTGACTCTTTCTAGTTGAGGATAAACCCCTGTTTGTGCATGGTTGCTGGCCACATTTCCTGTCCTGGCTGGGAGGAGGAATTTTCCCGGGCTGAGTGTCAGCTGGGGAGGTGCTGGGACACATGGAAGCAGCCATATGGAGGCACAGGCCCTGCTGGATGCTGCTCCATCCCGAGCTGGGAGCCAGCCACAGCTCCCAAAGGCAGCCCAGTGCCAGCACAGGCAGGTGCTTTGCTAGCAGGGCTCCTGGAACACCTGAACATCCATTCCCTGCAGGTATTCCTGCTGCAGGAAGCCTCCCCTCCTGTCACAGGGAACCCCGGGAGGTCCGTGAGAACTCAGTAAAACCCATCTGGCAGTCACTGGAGGGAAAGGAGAGCTAAAATCCTAATGGCTGTGAGCTCTGTGCTGCTGCTTTCCCCAAAGAGAAGCTGCTGCTGGTGCCAGGTTCATGTGGGGGATTCAAGAAGCCAAATGAGCACAAGGCTTGCCCTTGGGCTCTTTGATATGGATTCCATAGGGGTCTGCAGCACACGCACTCAGTGGGGCTGGGGGCACATTGAAGGCTCAGAAAGGAGCAGGGCACAGCAAAGCAGTGCTGAGGAAGATGTTTTTCTCCAGATAACTCCCTCTGACAGAGCTGCACTTGCACTGAAACACCTGCTACTGGGAACCTCCCCAAGCATGATTTCCATCCTTATCTCTTAGCAAAGCACAGATTCTCCTGTGCCATGTGGTGTCCAGTTGGGAGCCAGGACCTGTGCACTCACCACACTCATCTCCCCAGAGGACTATCAAAGAAGTTACTGCTCACAGGTTAGCAGCATCTTCCTTTGCAAAGTTACTCTCTGACAGTGCAAGGGCATCCAGAAATTGGCTGTTCCCTCTAATTTAGACAAGACCCACAAGCTACTGTGTTCTGTGGACGTGCACTAGAAGTTTCCCAGGAAGAATGGTGATACCCCCAGCTCTGCAACAAGCAGGAATTGCAATTTGCATTTGCACACCCTGCAGGCTGCAGAGGCTTTGCCCCCGAGGTTCTCTCGGAGCTGGAGTACAGGGGCCGTGTTTGGCTGGCAGAGCCCACCCCGAGCCCATCAGCATGCTGGGCACTGGCTGAGCCTGCAGCAGCCCTCGGAGCAGGAGCTATTATCATCTTCATTTTACACCCACTGGAGCTGAGAGCCACGTTCCCAGCACCACTCCCTGTCCAATCTGTTCCAAAGCTGCTGTGGAAGCCTTCCAGGCACTGTGCTCTGTTCCAGCCCATCCCACTCTCTCTGAGCCCCCGGCCCTACCTTGGCATCCCTCATCCCTGCATTCCAGGAGCTGGGAGCTCCTGGCCAGCCAGCTGCCCTCCTGTGCTCCACCCTGCCACATGTCACTGCCACTGCCCTGCCTCTGCCAGCTCCGGGGTCACTGCCCCTCTGTGCCTCATCACCCCTCTGTGGGCTCCTGCTCTTAGGGTGCACTCAAACACAACTCCGGGGCCCTGCCCTTGCCCTTCCTGCACTCTGCCCTCCTGTTTTCAGCCTTCAGAATCCCGAAGGGAGGATGGTGAGCACAGAGAGGCAAAAACCCCACTCTGGAACCCCCCTGGATTTTGGTCTCCCTTCCCCCAAATAACTCCCTTGTCCCTGTAGACTGCAAGCTTCTTGAGACTGTAAGAAATTTGCAGCCAAACAGAGAAATTTAAAAATGTAATAAATGCAGGGCTGGCTCTGGGACTGGGGGGATGGTTTAACTCTCCTTTCTGTGGCTGTGGGGAGCTGAAACCTGGGACAGGCTCAGGACCTGAGCCCTGACCAAGGGAGGGGATGAGCCCCAAGTGCCACAGTCAGCAAATGGGATTTTTAAGAGAAGACTAGGCTTGTTTACAGCAAGGTCACTGCCTATTTGTCAAATTTGGTATCTCCTCTGTTCCAAACTGCCTATCCAAAATCCAGCTCCGTGTTCCAAATGTGGTTTTATTCCAGTGAAGGTTTTGCTCCCAGCTGTCACAAGGCTGCTCAAATTTTGCTTGACTTTTTTTGCTGAACTCTCAGAGGGACTCAGCCTTTCTGCCCTTTTCGTGCAGCATGGGTGGTGCTGAATGACCAGTGACAAAACTGCTCCAAATCCCACTCTGGGCTAAATAAAAATGGTAAAGTATTTTTCCACCCAAAATATCCCCCGTGAGAGCCAGGGCAGGTTTTTATAATTATCTGCACTCCAGAAAGGTGCATTCAGCCCTGATCTGATCCTTTGGAAAGCAGAGGGATAAAAATACATGTATGCATGTATATATAGAAAAAGTTGAGCTTATTAAGACACAAGGATCTGCCTTTTCCAATGGGATTTATTTCACTTCAGCTTGCAAGTGGAGATAGTTCCCAAAGGCACAATTGGCATGATTCATGTTACAGAATTTCTAAGTAATGAACTTTTTCCTTTTTACTAACAGCAAAAATATCTGGTTGACCTGATTTAGGTATCTCTTGCAACACCAGGCAGGAACTAAAGCAGGATTTTCAAGGTGCAAGCTCTCGATTTGATAGGAAGTTTTAGAACTGTTGTTTTTCTCCTTTATATTTTATATTTCCTCCTGCCTGCACTTGGCCATGGGTTGTGGGCTGTTCCAAACATTTCTCCCAATTCCAGCAGGGTTTGATCAAATTCCCTCACAGCTGAGCATTCCTCCCACCACACTGTAACAACTTAAATAGTCTCTCTGGAAAAGAAACTTACTTTTTGAGTCTTTCAGAGCCCTGCTTCACAGATCAGCTTTTGCTGAGTGTCTGAGTGAGAGGATTTCCCTCTGAGACACCCAGACTTCCTGACACATTCACTGCTGATCATGTGCAGGACTACAGGGTGCTGCTGGAAATGGAGGGGCAACAGGAAAGCAGAGAGGAAGGAACAATCACCAACCAAGAAAAAATAGTCAATGCTTATATTAAGGGGCAAAGGAAGGGGAAATGAGTTTGACAGAAGTAAAAAGCAGAGTGGAAAGCAAGCTGGTGGGATGAAGACTGAAACACTGATGGCACTGAGCTGCAGGCACTGCTTGAATTTTTGTTTACTATTTTCATCTGAGTCCATCCCAAAAGTATTCAATTGCTTAGAAATATAGCGAGATTTTTGGGGCAGATACAAAGCAATTGTACCTTACACTTGAGGAAACCTCAAACCAAACGAAGCCATAGAAACCCCTAAAACAACAGCAAGGAGAATTGAATTCAGAGGGGGTTCTGCCATGACACAGACACCTGGTTAAATCAGGAGGATATCTGTACAAAAAGTGCTTTACACTGTCCTGTGCAGTGGCTGCAAGAGGGGACACTCACAGGAAGCAGCAATAAATACAGGTTTTTCTGCACTCTGACAGCAGGTGACCTTAGAAACAGAAACATTCACTCAACAGAGCCCTGGAAAAGTCACTCCAGAGAGGAGCCCTGAGGGGAGAGAGCACTACAGAGCAGTTGTGAGTTTGCATTTGCAATGGAACTGCTTCAGGAGGAGCCATTTTTCTCCAGCTGTTAGCCAGGAATAGAAAGGCATTTCAAAATCCAAGACAATGCTTCAAAATGAGCGCTATTTAGCAAACAGCATTTTTGTGCAGAAATGTCAGGGTTATATCCTTAAAAATGACACAGTCTGTCTTTTCCTGAGTGCCCATTAAGCACTATTATCTCTAAGATGCTTAGGAACGTAAGGTCTTTATTAAAGCTGAAGAAATCCGAGTTTATCCTGAAAAAGCATGGATAAATCAGATCACAGACTGCCCCAAAGTTCATCCCTTCCAGAGAGGAGGTGCTGGAGGGAGGTTTAAGTTGCCAGGGGGGACGTTTTAAGCCCTAACTTTAGGCTTTGGCTGCTGTCTTTCAGAATCCCGGCTGCTGCAGCTGCCCTGGAGGCAGAGCTGCCTGTCCAGCCAGGAATGGGGGCCATGGGGGACTGCAGCAGATCCCCCATTTGGAAACTGCTGGGCACACTTGGCACTTTGAACTGTGCAGAAATGGTGTCCTGATCAGGAGTTCAAACTTTAAGGATCCAAAAGACCAGCAGCTCCTGCTGGCACACCCTCTGCACGAGCCCATGGGAATTCTGGCTTTGCCTTCCATCCTAAATGCAGCAATTGCTGATGGCAGATTTCTCTGAGGCTGGAGTCGCCCCTCTCACTCTGGAGAAAAGGCTTAAAATCATTCAGCTAAGCTGGAGAGGACTTTGCCTGTGATTGTCCCCATCCTTCCTTCTCCTAGATCGTGCCAGGCCTGGCTTTAAGGAAGGATAAACCTGAAGTTTAAAATAAAAACTACAAAGAGACATAAGTGATTTGATTGATTTTCATGATGAGAACTAAATTCCTCCCTTTAGCTTTTCTTGGCATGGAGGAAGGATATAAGCCCAAATGTTACCAGATTTCCCACTGGATCCATAGTTTTGATTCTCCTGCAGCTCCAGACATACATTTGGTGTTTGGGGAACATGAGGAAATGTGCAGGTTTTGCTCAGGATTTTCTTTAAACCTTACAGCAGCATATTTTCCCTGTGCTGCTGCATCATTATTCTGCTTCCCTTTAACTGCCATTAATTCAGTTCCATGCTTAATTCCTCAGGTATCAGGAAGGAACAGAGAGAAAAGGGGCTGCCATTCTCCTAAGCCGGGCATCATTTACCTTGCAGCCTCAGCAGCAGCTGATTTGAAGCAAACCAAGGTACATTTTCAGTCCTGGGAAGTGTAATGTCTGAGGAGCTCAGGGAGACGATGCTCTGAAGGGTGGGGGGAGCAGATTTGCCAACAGATCCACTCTTCTGAGTAATGTTTAATCAGCACCTGTGCTCTGAGCTGCCACGTTTCCTCATAATAATGATGGCTGGCTCTTGAACAGACACTTACTGGAGGTGCCTGCCTTTTAAAGCTTGCTTGGTAATTATCAATCTGGAACATTTCTATTCCTCAATCTACTGAGGGCCATTTGAGTCTGAAGAATGCCTTATTCAATGTCTACATTTGCAAATATTAAAGCACCGAGTGTAAACAAAACACTGCTGCACCTGATGACAGCTGTACATCAAGTGCTAAATTATACAACTCCCAGAGAACTGTGGAATGGGAACTCAAACAACTGTAGGAACACTTTCTTCTTGTAATGCTTCCCTCAAAAAAAGAACCTAGAATGTCCTTCACCACAAATCACACTCAGATTGAAGCATTCCACTGCAGCAGCTTTATCAGGAATTATTAGCGCTAATTAGAGATGGTAGTTACAGTTATTACATTCATTATATTAAAGGTCTTCTTAGTTGTAATTATTGTACTTATGGGTAGGGAAGTTAGATATGTACTTTGAAAAAAAAAATGGCAGGAAAATCCTGGATCGTTTTACCCAGTGGTTAAAACAGTGTTAAAAAATTAATAAAAAGTTAAAGAAAGAAAAAGACAATTATCTGAAAAACTGATACAGTATCAGTGAATATCTGAGTTAGTAAATTGTTACTTATATTTTTTAAAATATGAAACTTTATGCCACTGGGCATAAATATTGTATGGGGTTTTTTTAGCCTCATAACTTCATTGCAAGAAATAAATTTCCATAAAAGTCCATAAAATACCCTTGCCATGATGAGGAAACTGTAATTAGTACAGTGTGTAAAGATGGCTTCAACTCAATTAAAATACCTGATGAAACAAATGATGGCATAATGGCTCCGTGTGTTACCACCAATCTCCTGACTGAATAACTTAAATTTCAAAACGAAACTAAAATTGCAGCTGATATTTTCCCTGGCTCATTTTCCCTCGGCGTGTGTCAGGTTTCCCACTCAGGGTATTCCATGATGCTGTGACTCCACATTTGAACAGGTTTACGATTTTGGCAGAACTGACTGGGCTCACTTTTGGGGTAAGGGCATGGAACCGAGCTGTTTGTTTGTGCTGGGAGATCAGTGGAGACCCTGTGCTGCTCCTGCCTGGCCTGAAGCTTTCTGAAACCCTGGAGCAGCCCTCAGTGCTGGCCAGGGAGCTCAGACCACAGGGGGATGCTGCAGTGGGGCCGGGGAGCTCCTGGCAGAGCCGGGGCACAGAGTGATGTGCCAGCACCAGCCTTGTCCCACTCTGTGTTCTCTGAGACACAGCACACTGAAAAATTCTCAAATTCCCCTCTGCAGTGCATTCCCTGTGTAAGTGAAGAGCTGTCTGCACAGTTCTGGTGATGATGCTCGCTGCGTGACATATGTCTAATGATCGGCATTGGCTGCTGTGGAGAGGGATTTCATTTAAGGCACTTATGGCACTGGGCTCAAATTATTTCCAGGAGCTGATTGAAGCTTATGTTTCACCCTGCAGCTTGTGCTCAGCTGAGGATCATCCGCTGCCTGCATTGCATTTGTGTCCTGCAGGATCTCAGCTGTGGGCTCCTGCCACGTTTTGTGTCTCTGTACACTTGTCCAGCTGCTTCCCAGAGCCAGCAGGACCTGCTGTGAAATCAGAACCTGGTATTTGATTTTTTAAAATTTAACTAATTGGAACATCTGCAATTTTTAAAGCCACCTTGGCAACAGGTTTTGGGTATCTGCTCCCATGAGAATTACAAAGAACTGGCCATCCACCCCTTAAGGAGCTTCTCCATTTCTCTGCTCATCAATGAGCCACTGACTGAAGGATCCAAACCTCCCAAGAACCTTTTTGTTACAAACTCGACCCCTGCAGAGGTGATCTGCACTCCTTCCCAGCCTAGGAACATTCTGGAAATGCAGGTTTTCCTGAGGGGAAGGGAGCCAGCTTGAGCTCTGTGCAGCATCAAAAACCTCTTGCTCAGCGAAACCTGTACAGAAAACCACCTGGGATTTACGGGAGCATTAAACAGAAATCAGCTAAATGGGTTTGAGAGGAGAACAAACACTAAGCTTCTTTGAATAAAAGAGTTAGAACATGGAAGTGTGAAATTTCACACTTTTCTGTGTGTGGATATCTTGTAAAGCTTCATTCTGATTCCTCTTTGCTCCCTAGTGATTACTACATCTCCCTTGCACAAAATATGGAGTATTTCCTGAGACAAACCTTTGCCTTCATATCCACTGTAGCAAATTAAATCTTTGAAATACTAAATTGTTTCAGAAAAGGGAAATGAGGGCACCCTTTAATTCACAGATGACACCAGACTGGGTGGGAGTGCTGGAGGGCAGGAAGGCTCTGCACAGGGATATCTTGGATATCAGGGAAATTCCTTCCCCAAAAGTGTGAGCAGAGGTAGACGGAAGGTTTGAATTCTAGAAAAGGCAGTAAAAATACATTATTAGGCATTTAGAACTCATTTTTGTTCAATCAAGCTGCAGCAGGGAGCTGAGTTAGCTTATTAATATAAGAAATTGCTGCTGGTCCTTAACACATTTCGATCAATGTGTGAGAACTGGCAAGAAATGAAGAGCAGGAGAAAATGAAAAAGATCATCCAAAAGTTTCTGACTGGCAAACTCCTGCTGCCTCAATCCACTCTTTATTTTTGCAGGTGTTTTCTGGTGAGCCCCTGGAGTATGACTGGGATCTTTTCAAAGGGGTGGAGAGCTTTAAAATCTCCTTACGTGGAGGTTGTGCATTGTTTACACCAAGATGTAAGATTAATTCCACGCTGTTTCTGCCCTGGAAGGAGTCTTGCCACATGCCCTCCCTAAATCCAAATGAGCTTGGAAAATTGTGACATGAACTTTACCCAGCCTGCCCCATGACATTCATCAAATTAAACATTAAAAATCGGGAGGGTTGTACAATAGCAACGCAAACTTCAATTAATTCATTTTCTCCCTCTTTTTTTTTCCCACTGAAAATGGAGAGGTGTGAGAACCATCTGAAAACCAGTGGAATTCGCAAAAAATGAAAATAAAGTGTCCTCCACATTTCAAGCCTTTGGGAGATTGCTGATGTAGCTTTCCAGCAAGGAGGAAATGGAGACACCACAGGTTTGTCCTTTTATTTAAAACACAGCATGGCCTGGGCTTGCTTTGATGTTCTAACAGTGAGACTGATTTTTCCTTAGCACATGAAATTATATTGTGGCATTAAGATAAAAAAAGGAAAGCTCAGCTAGAAGCTGTATGGCTCCATCCAGAGTGCCAAACACATTTTTGGTGTTTTCCTTTTTGCTTTTAGGGAGCATTTTCTGCTGGTTTTCCTAACAACTCTGAGACATCACTGGTTTAATAAAATAATCTCGTGTTCTGAAACATTTGGATAATGAACTGAGTGGTGGAGCTGTCAGCTCTCTGCTGCTCAGCTGACCAGCTCACACCAAGGACTCTTTGGCAACTGGGAGATGTTGGGTTTGATGTTTAATTCCCTTATTCCATCAAAAGACTTTATTTGAAAAGAGTATTTGAATCATGCATATGCTGAAGATGTTCCTTATATCTAAATCATCTGCGAGCAGCAATGGGGTTTTAAAGATTAAATCACTTAGAGATTCATTCTTTTATAAAGAAATGAGGTTTTTCTTCAGTGGCGACTTCTGTTATGGAAGTGCTTCCTTTGCATTATTCAGACTTGGTGGTGATTAATCACAGATTTCCTCAGCCAGCAAAGTGCACCTTGTGCAAAACGTGCCTTGTGCTGCAGAGGCTGGGACACAGCCCAGCAGCTGCCCTGCACAGCACTGGGTACTTCTGCCTCCTTTTGGGTTTTAAACATTCAAAGGCACTGTGCAGCTCCAGAATCCAGTGCCTGACAAAACACAGGGAAACCCCTTTTGCCTCTTCCCTGCTGAAATTGCTGTCACACCCCGAGCTGGCCCACACTGACCAATGCCCACGTGGATACAAGAAATGCCTTGGATTTTAGGATGCTTTACAACTTGCAACCTACCCAAACCCATTTGCAATAAATTATTCAAGGTGTTAAGGCCCAGTTTTCAGGATTAGCCTCTGTGCCTGCAAATAATTACAGGTGCAATTCATAGCAGATAGGGGCAAGGGCAGTTTCTGACAGTAGATCTCTGCCCACCTGATTATCCCACAAAAAGATGGTTCTGTGCTATAGAATGTTCCCAGAGTAGTCTGTCTCTGGCAAATTGCTCCCATAAAATCACAGCCTGACTTGAAGTCCTCTCAAAAAAAACCCCACCCCCCAAAAAAGTAAAACAGTAATTATACAATTACTCTATATCTATTTTTGCAACACAGCTTTTAAAATCTTAAAAATCTTTCTTTAAATATGTGCTTTATTGTTATCATAATTTCCCTGGGGTCTGCTGCACTGGCAAACCTATGGTGCATCTCCTAAAAACATCACTGTGGTGCCTTTGGTACAAATAAAAAAGACAGATCTTCCTTAATGTTGCTCTAAAAGCTGTTTCCATGTTCCAGCATTTGGATTTATGAAGCATGGGCTATTTGTATTATAAAATTTTATTTTAAAGTAGTAGACTTACAAAAAGTAAATAGGGCCCCCATCAAGTAAAAAATAAAAGAAGCACAACAACAAAAATAAAAGGTATTACACTAAAGGAGGCAAAGCATCAGGGGTTTTATAAAACCTAATTTCCACTCTTCTCCATAGGCTTGAGAGTGCTTACATCTAAATGCTGTGAGTAATTCAGATTCACACCCCAGTGTGACAGAGGTTTCCATGCACCCTCCCCAGCAATGCTGTTTAATGTGCAGAGGAGGCAGGGGATGCTGAAATGGGCTTTTCCCCAGCCATGAAAACACCATGCAGCTGGAAAATCCTGTCAGGGCTCTTAGCTCTCCTGGAGGAAAATAAAAGGGTGGGTTTTGCAAATGTCAATGATGCCATCCTTACCCACTCAGGTGAGTAAATGTGCAGCCAGTGAGACACTGAGGTAGCAAGAGGAAGCTGCCTAATAAACTCTGAGGAGCTGAGATATTCCCTGCACTGAGTGCTGCAGGTTTCACTCAGGTGTAGAAAAGGTCCTCTGAGCAAAATCTCTTTGTATTTGCTGACAGACCCCCTTTTCTGAGCCACTCATAACATCCAGGGCCCAGCTTCTGGACTAATCCACTCAGAGAAACCAGATTTGTATCTCCTGCTGAGCTTCCATTCTGAGGCTTGCCCCTGTCTTTGCTTTTTAATTGGCTGCCTTTTTATTTTCCCAGAGGTGGTGGTAGCTACAGTGAAATTTTGTGTCAGCACCACAGAAATGGTGAAGATATGGCAATATAGCTATCCACAAACTTGCAAAATGGCATCATGGATTTCCCAGGATTTAGTGGATGGATTCAAACTGTGATCTCCACTGAAATATTTGGAGTGGGACTCTTAACACTTTTCACCATATCCTCCATTTGGTACTACTGGAGAATGCCAGACAGGAGACACTTCAGTCAATAAAAAATGTGTTTAAAAAGTAGGAATTCCATCCAAAATGGAGAGGGAATGAATGTTTTATTCAAAGTATATACATAAAGAAAAAGAATCAGTTCATTTTCGCAAATATGCTAAAGCTGTCACAGAACCCTTGCCTGCTTCTCACTCCCTGATCTAGACACGGGGGAAGTGCAGCAGGAAAACTGGGGAATATTAAATAGCAACATTGTAGGCACAAAAATTGAAGGGTTTCTAAAATTTATTCAAGTCCTAGCCTTAGTGCAGATGGTGTTAGAGAATTACAGGGAATTTGGGTAATAGTGTTTTGCATCAATGTCCAAATGCACGCTCAAACTGCAGGAGGGTGAGTTTAGATTGGATATTAGGAAAAAATTCTTTACTGAGGGCAGTGACACAGAAGTGTTGGAATTAACATGCTCCATCTACCTGTCCTGAGTAGTGCTTGGATCAAAGCACACAGTTCCTCCAGTTCACCTGTGCCATGGCCATGGAAGGAGCTTTCCTCACGGATCTGGGGTCATGTCACATGTTAAAGTGCCAGAAAGGAGCAGCATGGGGGCAGCCAGGTGCTCACAGGAATTTGGGGCTGCCACAGGCCCCTCTGCCCTGCCCTGAACATCCCCAGGACTGGGGAAGCTGAACTCAGGGTCCTCTCAGACCTCTCCTCTGGCCCTCCTTCCCCCCACCCCTTCTTTTTCGGTCTCTAACAAAATAAGAACTGAATCTGTGGTGTTTGGGTTCCTTTCCCTTGGTGCCCTCGTCCTCTCGTGCCACTGCTGTGGTTCCTGTTCCCAAAAAAGCCATTTGGTTCTCTTCTGTGCCCCAGTTTGTTTCTCATCCCTGCTTTTATTCACTCGTCACTTCTGCTCTTTTACCCTGCACCAATATTTACTTTCCTTGCCAATATTTTCCTTCCTAAATCACTTTATTCTCTTTCCAGCGCATCCCAACCAACATTACTTTGAATCTCACATTCTGTTCTTTATTCTTGCATAAAATTGAGGCTCCTTTCCTAAAAAGCCCCAAAGTGGTAACAACTTCCACAACTTTCCTCTCAAACCCTTATTCAGCTGTTCTGTTCCTCGCCTTGGTTTTCAGCTCACATCATCCTTCTCTTATCATCCCTTCCCTCTCACTTTTCATTTCACTTTCACCTCCTCCCCTTCACTTTCCCCCTTAAGTTTCCATTACTCAGCCACACAGCTTTTCCTGTATTTCCCAACTTCATCTCTGCTGCTGCCCCCTCCTTTTCCATGGGGATCCAATAGTATGTTCTTTCTCCTGGCATGGATTTTGCCAAGGATAGAGATACTCATCCCTGCATCCCAGAGCAGGGCATGCCTGAGGCTGGGTAATGGAACAGAGATAAGAGCCCTAATTTGCTATTATTCTCAAAATCAACTGCAGATAGAGATTCCAGCCCCAAAAGAGATTGTAACTTTTAAGGAGAGTAAAAGCAGTCTTTGACAATCAAGTCTGGAACTGTGAATTAAATAAAATGTCAGGTTCCAGACTCACCAGCTCCTAACTTAGCCATAAGTCAGCCAATATCAGACATAACTCCCCTGCTTAAAGAGTTATTAAAATCTTAATAAAACCAAGGAGATGCTGGGACAAAAGCATATTAAGATGGCATAAAGGTTGTGCCTACATCTCATTAATTTAAAGCAGAGTAGAATGACTTAATTGAATATTTCCAAAGATGAGCATTCTTAGGTTTCCCTGGAATGCATTTTCAGTTCTGGGTAGAGCAGGTTTCAGCTGCTTGGTGCCAATGGGGTCTGAGCCCTGTCCTCACAGGAGTTTTTGCCCTGAATACCTGGAAGTGCAGCTCCCTCAGCCCCACAGGCAGAGGTCATGTCTCTGCATCCAGCAGCTTGGCAGATTATTTCCCCAGGGTTTCCCCAGTGCCTTTCTGAACCTGTGGAAGGCTGGGAGCTTCCTCAGTGCCCCACAGCTGGACTGCAGGTTATGTGAGGAGCCCTCTGCATCACCCCTGCTGCCAGTTTGGGCAGCTGCACGTGGTGCACCCTAATCCCTGTATTCAGCAAAGCCAGGAGAGCTCATCTCAGATTCACCTTCTCCCCCAGCCGTGGTGATTTCCCAGATCTCTGTCTCTGCTGGCTCTGCACACCTTCCTGTCAGGCTTCCAGCCGTCCTTCCTGAGCCCCCCTGACTCCTGAAAATCAGGCAGTGCAGTCCCAAGTAATGTGTGCACACACTCTGCACACGCTGGGACCTGTGCAAACTCAGCTCCTGCACAGCTCCAGCATCCCTCCCTGGCTCTGAGCTGCCTTTTAAACCCTGCTCTCTAGGCTGAGCCCTTCGCTGAGCTCCAGGCCCACAAATGCTCAGCTGAGCCCGAGCTCAGTGTGGCAAACACAGAATACAAACAAACCAAACCAAACCCCAGCAGCAACAAACTCTCAAACTCCCACTTTTATAGCTATTATATACCCACATGGATATAAAAATCTGTGTTTGGGGGTTACTTGAACTGTTTTCCTTCAGTGAAGACTCTGGCAGCCATCAGAATTAGAAGGAACATTCTCAGTAAATTGCTTGTGCAGTTATCAAATGTCTCTGGGTTCATTTCAGCATTTAATCACCCTCAGAGGCTGGGTTTGCCTCATCTGTTTGGGCATCCTTTAATCACAGAGGAATTTACTGCCAAATCTTGCTGGGGTTTTTTTGTTTGGTTCATTGGTTGGTTTTTTTTGGTGTTTTGGGGTTTTTTTGTTGTTGTTTTTTTTTTTTTTTAAGGCTATTCATTTCATGTACCAAAATGAGGAATTGTAGGGGTTTGGTTTTTTCTTTCTTTCTTTCTTTCTCTCTTTCTTTTTTTTTTTTTCATGAAGCTGCCCATAATTCTTCACCCTAAGCAAAAGTGAATTCTCATTTGGACTGGATAATGATCTCTGCCCTCATCCCCTCACGCCCACATCTCCTGCCTTCCCACATTCTGTGCCTGTTCTCTCAAACTGCCCTAAAGGACATTTTTGCCTCCTTCCATGCCCTCCTGAGAGAGACGAGGACTCTGCTGTGGCTCTGGGGAGCCAGGAGCACACAGGGAAGCGTGCAGGGGTCTGGGGACAGCCTGGCATTGCTTCCCTCTGAAGTGACCCTGTGCTCTGGGTTACCAGATCAGGCCCCTGGAACTGCAGCCGCTCGCTGGGGCTCAGCTCTGCCTGGAAATCATTTCCCAGGAATCCCGGGGCACCATCTGGCCAGGATCCTGCAGCAGCCAGCTCTGGGAGCACCACGGAGTTCCCTCTCCTCTCAAGCACTGGTGAGCAGCTCCAGCAGTAGCAACCACAGCGTTATTCCCTGTCCAGAGAAACCCCTGGCCCTGCTGGCTGAGGATGTGCAAATCAGCCACCAGCATGGCTATTCCCCTCCAACTGCCAGCCTGGCTTTCCCCCTACAGCAATCACTGTGTTCCCCGGCCCAGATATCCCAAAAGGGACCCTGTGCCTTCCTACAGGCTGCTCCCACCCAATCTCTGAGCTGCAAGAGTTCAGAGTGTCCCAGACCTGCTGACCTCCTGTGCCTGCTGCTGGTGGCACAAACCCCATCCTGAGCAAAGGCAGGCAAAACGTGGGGCTGGAAAATTCACCCCTCGCTCTCTTCTGGGGCACAGAAGGAATCCCCTTGAAGAGCACCCTTTAAACTGCACCCACAGTGGAACCAGGGAAATGAGCCCTGTTTGAGATGCAGCCTAAGCCAGCCTGGGCTCCCTGCAGGAGCTCCCTGCTCATGGCACAGTGGGTGCTGTCCCCAGAGCCTTCCCTGCACCCTCCAAGGTGACCATTCCCAGCCACCTGCAGGGCAGGCATGCTCCAGGGGGGAAGTGTTCCCAGGAACAAGTGTGGCCACAGTCCTACCCCCATTAATTCTGCTGAGACTTGCTCATCCATCTCTGGGAAGCTGCAGGTGCATTTATTAACAGCACAGCCCCTGTTCACATGCTGGGATCCTCTCTGACACATTAAGCCATTTTTAATTTGCTCCCATCATCCCCAGCCTCTCCAGCAGACATTGGATAACTCTGGGGTCCTAAATAAGCCACAGTGACTCGGGGAGAAAGCGAGTGAGTTATTAATCTTATGCAAATGCCTGTTTAATTTTCAGGATCTTGGCACCATTGTAAGTGCTGAAAGTCACGGACTATAAAGAGAAAAGGTAATTTCCTGTTTGTTTAATTGATCTTCTGTAGCTTCTCTCCTGGCTGGCAAAGCCAGGTAATGGAATTTGCAATGTAAAGTCATTATTAGAAGTGCCAGTATGACATTTGATTAATCCAGGCTATTTAGGCTTAATAATACACACTTGACTTATGTTCTGGAAGCAAAATTGCCTGCTACTTCCCCTCCTGCTTTTTAAATATATTTATAAATATCCTTAGCGTGGTGATATATGAGCCCATTCCTTCAGGCATCGTTATGAGGAAGTGGTAACTCCTCCGAAGTGTGCTCCATCAGCAACAGGATGTTTGCTCTCAGATTGGCACCCAGGGGCACCTTGTGGTCCAAGGGTTCCTTTAGGGGACCGGTGCCTCCCTCAGTTCCAACAGGTCAGCCCTGGCCCCCTCCTGAGTGGCACATTGCCAGGGAAAGCCCAGGCATGGGCTGGCACTGCCCTTCCCCAGCTACAACTCAGTTCTCTGCCGTGCCAGGGCTCGGATCCAGCAGGAAGAGCAGCACTTGTGAGTGTCCAGGGGACAGAGAGGCCCTTTGTCACCTCCCTTCCTCGGAGTGTCACACCCGCAGCCAGGGCAGCTCCAGGGCACACGGAGGTTTTGTCTCCACCACATCCCCTGGGCCGTTCCTACCACATGCAGAATCTTTTACGGATCCCCAGCCCACTGCTAAAATTTCCTCTACATTATTCCTGGCAGTGCTTTAAGCAGCAATGGACCAAGACATTTTCTCTTACAAAGTGCTCTGTAGTGAAAACAACATTTTTCAAGTAAGGTGCAAGCACTGCAAGAGATGTAAAGGGCTGTGGAAGATCCAGGTTGCTTTATGGAAGTATTTTTTGCAATTATGCTACAGAAATTTTTCAGGTTTAACTTCATTTCACGATAATTGCTCTAACTTCTATTTCCATCCCAGTAATATTTATTGCAATCATACCCATCTAATTTGATCATTTATGTTCCACTGCTGTGAGTGAAACAGACAGTGCACTGCTTCATGTTACCATGGGTTACACCTTACTAAACCAAACAAAAACAATTATTGTAAACAGTCCTGAACTGGTGCACACTGTACTGCAAAGTGGGGGGAAAATGCTTTTAAATTTAATTATTTTCAGGAAAAAAAAATCCCTTTGTTTGGTTTGTAGTTGCTCTGCACTTCATAGCCCAGCTACGGTCTGTTGAGTCAGAATTGTGAGGGATATTAGTAAAAAACTAGTAAGTGTTATTCCATAACAGGCTTCAAAAGGAGATTATTTCTGTAGATTGTACTTAAATGCTTCTCAGTGTATCTCTTCCTGAAGGGAGCCCACAAGAGAGCTGGAGAGGGACTTGAGACAAGGGATGGAGGGACAGGACACAGGGAATGGCTCCCACTGCCAAGGTGTCCCTGCCCATGGGCTTTAAGTCCCTTCCAACCCAAACCATTCCAGGATTTTTTCAAGGTCAGGGCTGCCTGCAGAGAATACCCAAACAGAACAAACACAGGCAGGGAGATGTGAAAACAAATCCCTTTTAAACAAACAAACAAATAAATAAACCAACAACACCTGGACTGGAGCCAGCGTTCTGAAGCACTTTTTGCACAAAGTCGGGGGGTGCTGGAACCCTGGATCTGGCTGAGGCCAGAGGTGGGTGTTAGTTTGCCTTTCACCTGGACGTGCACAAGGTGCTGTGGGGTGGGATGGGGCTACCAACAGCCCTGGCTCTTCCCAAATCTCCTTTCTCCATGAATCCGTGCCATCCTCCCCTCCCTGGCAGCTTGGCTTTGCTCTATACCTGTCACATAATGAAGCCCCAGTTCTGCTGTGTGCAGTCAGAGGCAGATGGGGACTGGGCAGGGAGCAGCCTTATTTCCCTTGGAGTGCCACTGAGCTCCCACAGCTGCTCCTGAAACGGAATGTTCCCTCTGGAACCAAGTGCAGCCTCTAAGTAAAGTGGCAAAGTCGCAGTAGACCGGTGTTTGTGTGGAAATCTACTGTCTGATTGGACTGGGCTCCCACGAGCAAGGAAAATGAAATCTCTGGGTGCTCCATCCCCTAGAAAGTGAAACCTCCTGGCGAGAGCTCCCCAGGAGCACAGCACACCCCAAAAAGGTGCCCAGGAGGAGGGAAGCTCCATCTCTGGAGCAGGGAGAGCTCAGCATTCCCGGGCACTGCTGGGGAAGGGGAGCTGTGCTCCTGCGGGCTCATCCCTCAGCAGGAAGGACAGGCAATGATTTCCAGGCACTTGCCTCCCCTTTGGTGGCTGTTTAAAAACTGTTTGTGCTGCTGTGGGGGGGTTTTATTACCCAGAGGCTAGGTGGGTTTGACAAGCCCCAGGTATGAAATATCTGCTGGCAGGCCCATTTGGAGGCAGGGCTCTGCTTGTCTCTGTGCAGAATCTTCTGCTTTCTCCTTTGTTCATCACTGCGATCTCCTGTCCTGTCTGATGCATTCCCTGCCCTGTAAATGCAGCTTTCATTCTGCACTTAACGCTGCTGAGGAGTTCAATAAATTGCCTTCCAGTCACGCTGCATTTTCTCCCTGCAGTGCCTCCTGTTTGCACACAGAAATAGTTATTATTCATTCTGGCTGGCACTGAGAACCCACAGAAGGTGAACCTCCACCTGTCTCAGACCTGCCTCACTTTGTGAGCTGCACAAACACACCAGAATAAAGCAATTTCCTGCTCCTACACCCTAAATTCTGCATTACAAAGTATTGTGCTTGCAACATTCTATTAAACTTATTTTACCAGCTTAATAGTGGCTGTTAGGGAAATGCTGTGCTCAGTCTTTGAGCACATTGTGGTTCCCTAAAATGGCTCTTGGCTTCCCTGTGCCCCACTGCTCCAATGGAAATTGGGATGCTCGACTTTTTAAAGGTTTTTCTTGGGAACGGAGGTGTTTAATCTTATCCTAATCAAGTATATATTGGTTAATCGAAGCTTAAGCTAGCAAAAAGATTAGAGACATTTAATTAGTCAAAATTATAGCTCATACTGTAATATAGTAAATTAGATTAGATAGGCTTTACACTTCAAAAATACATTAATGACTGCACGCATTTTCTTAATATTAAAATCTTTAATCTTAGATCCCTGAAGATACTAGTAATTCTCTAACCCATCACCGACTTTAACATCATTACTTAAAATCAGCTTTAAGTTACAGGAAGCAATTATGCACCAGAAAAAGGCAAAATTGTGCACCAGAAAGAGGCAAGCTCATTCAGAATGTGAGATTTAACCGAACCTGTTGTGTTGATATTGTAAATATGGGATGGCAGGGAGCAGCTGGCTGGAATTTAGGGAGAGATGTCCCTGTTCCCACCGCCCTCATGTCCCTCCTCAAGCAGGGACACATCCACCTTTGAGGAACAAATGTCTTCTGTAAGGAGATCTTTGCAGAGCTTCACAGAATTATGCAGGCTGGAAAAGCCCTCCAGGATCACCAAATCCTATCTGTGCCCATCCCCGCCTTGTGCCCAGCCCCGAGCACTGAGTGCCACCTCCAGGCTTCCCTTGGGACCTCCACGGATGGGCACTCCAAGCCTCCCTGGGCAGCCCCTGCCAGTGCCTGAGCACCCTTTCCATGAGGAAATCCTTGCTGATGCCTAAGCTGAGCCCCCCTGGCCCAGCTGCAGGCTGTGTCCTTGTGCTGTCATCGTTTCATCGCAGATCTCCCTGGATGTCCCTGGAGGGGCACTGCAGGGACAGCATCAGGGCCTTGTTCTGGCTCCCAGAAATCTCCCTTGGGCACAGATTTCTATTGTATTTTATATATTTAATAGATATTACACCTGTTGTGTGCAGCACACGTGCAGGTCTCCAGAAGGCAACTCAGGCAGAGGAGCAGAAAGCTCAGGATGTTCCATGGGGGTCAGGAGCCTCTGGTTCAGTGGCTCAAGCCCAGCCCACTGAGCAAGCCTAAAAGCCTGGCAGCAAAACCTTCTGCCCCAGTGTCTGATTTCACTTTAGAGGTGCAATTCATAAGGATTTTTTCCTTTCTGTTCCCACATCTTGCACCTGAATCCCTTTTGTGCAGCTCCCATGTCCCTGCCACTGCTCACACTGCCCAGGGGGGACTGGGGAGGGCAGGGTAGCACTGGGAGAACTCAGCAGAGCTGGGGACACTCTGTGTTCGAGGAATAGGGGAAAGAAGAGGAAAAATCTCTTTTTCTAAAAGCAAAATGAAAGCTTGAGAGGATGGGAAAGTGAAGAGCAAAACAAAGACATTCGTGTTTCAGCCCTGCTGATTTGGACACTTCCATCCTGCACATAAATCAGAATTTCTTCTGTCAATGGAAGTCACAAAGGACAGCAATAAGTACTGGGAACTGACAGTGTTCCTACTTAGAAAGTTTTTCTTCTTTCAGGGACATTTTCTTAATTAGACTAATTTGTCAAATGTATCTTCAGTTTTACAAGAAGTTTCCTTCTCTGCATTTGTTAAAAGAAAGATAATTGCATCTGGAAAGCAGCAAAATGAAAAGAACCTTAATTATGCATTATAATAACAAATGTGTTCTAGTTCAGGTGAGCCAGACCAATTATATGTGATTAGTGAATGGAAACAATTGATGTTTTTGCATTTTCATTTGGGTCTGCTGACCTTTCCTGGTGAATGAGCTACAATCTGTCTTCCCTTGGTGCTCAACACAGAACAAATATTTTAATTTATAGAGCCATTTGGAGAAATTATTGCAGTCTGATCAGAGACAAGTTTTACTGAACTTGATCTGTACTCCATTCTCACAGAGGAGAAAAATGATTCTTTGCAGCTCTTTTTTTGAAAAGGCCACACAAGGAGGTGAGGCTTTGGATTTCCTCCGGTAATGTTGACATAGTGGAAGAAAAAGTAATTAAAACTCCTATTAAAAATTAAGCTGCCTTTAATATATCCTTCATGTTCCTCTGTGACATGTGACTTTTGGTGTTTACTTTTGCTTAGCACTTCTGAGTCTCTTAATCAGGTGCTCGAACCATTTGGGACACTTCAAAATGCCTTCTTGAATAGAGACACAGAAAATGTAAATCTCCAGCAGCTCCAGTAACTCCTTATTTTACCAAACCTCAGCTTAGGGAGAAGTGCTGCTAAGAAAATCAGTTTCAAATGGGCTGTAAAAACAGATCAAAGCCTTGCAATTACTGTGTCCCACTTACTTCAGCTGATATTTTCCTTCCGAGTGTTTTGTCCCCCACTCAGAAGTTCAGCCAGCACAGCTGGGTCCTGCTCAGCAGCAGCAGCAGCAGCAGCAGCAGCAGGATATTCTGCAATTGATGCCATATTCCATGAGTCCATTCCTCCCAGACCAAGCCTTTGGAGAAACCTTTGGAGGTTCCCTCAGTCCCAGCGAGGCTGTACATCCTGGATGCACCTGGGAGGCAGCAGGGCTGCACAGAGAGAGCTGAGGGCAGAACTTGGCTGCTTACAACCATGATGAGTGCCAGGAGAGAAACCCCCTCGAGCCTCAGAATGCACAGAGAGCTTGGGACAGGAAAAGGCTGCTTTGTTCTGGGTAAATCTGACATAGAATTGGGGGCACAGAAGTGCCATGACTGCATCACACCTTTACTGTGAACCTGTTCCCATCATCAGAGAGTTAATGACACTTCCATTCTTAATGGAACTAACTGCAGTAATCTTCTGTAAGAAAAGAAGCCCGTGGCAGGGTACCTGATGGCTCAGACTTGGAGAAAGGATGTGCATGCAGGCACGGCAGAGATGGCCACACCACAATTTCATGTGGGAGGGATGGTGCCCCTAAATCCAGACCATTTTTTTTCCACGGGTATCAAAGACACCGCCCATCCACAGTGTTCTGTGACACCAGACAAGCTGGAAGGGGAGGGCATGAACGGAAGAAAGGACCTGTAGGTTTTCCTGGCCTTTTTCTCTTACAGTACTCAAGGATGTCTGTACAGAAAAGCACCTTTTCATTCCAGTGTAATAACACTAAGCATTACCTTCCCAATTGCAACTGATAAAGTTATTTCCCCCATAATCAGCGAGCATTTTCTCCTGTGCAATTGGGGAGATAATGATTAGTATTTCCGTGCTGGGAACTTTGGGACTGAACACAGATTAGAGGGTGGCTGTCCCCATGCATGTTCTGCAATCACTGGCAGCTAGAATTAATCAAAGCTAAAGTGTCTTCCCGGTTCTGCAGCACAGAGTGAGGATTCCTGTTAGTTCTGCCCACGGGGAAGCACAGAGGGGTCCAGGGAGGACAGAAGCATATGGCAGATGAATAGGAAGGAAGAGAAGCAGATTTGCATAAGTTATGTTTTTGGATGTCAGGAGGAATTTTTTCATGGAAAGGGATCTTAAACCTCACCTGATTCCTTTTGGAAGAGAGATATATTTGTCAGGAAATGAATACTCCCACCTTTACCTGAGGATTTCTTCAAGCAGCTCTTACCTATCCATGCTGCCCATGCCCACAGAAATTTACCTGCAGAGGTTGAAGGCAGGTGATGCACCAGGGGCTGAGGTGGAGACTTCCATCCTCTCCCCAGCAGGAAAGATTTAAGGGTTTGAGGGTATCCATCCTCCAACTGCACAGCTGGCAGTTCCTGCTCACACAAACCCCACAGCCACGAGGGTTCCTGGATCCCAGCTGGGGAATGTCCCCTGGCAGAGATGGGGCTGCACCCACACCTCTGAGAACCAGAGCAGCCCAGCCCTGGAGCCTGTCCCTGCTGTCCCACCACTCTGCTCCTCCTTCCTACAGCCCTGGGTGAGATGAACCTTTCCTCAGGTGGGAAGCAGACACCAGTACACATTTCTTGCCCTGTCTTCAGCTAGCCACTGGTGTAAATGGAAACAAGTGACAGCCACCCCAGCTCCAGCAGCTGGAGTTGTAAAGCTCCCCTGAATTACACAGTGAGAAACACTCACTGCACGTGGCCAGCAGCAGCAACTCAGTCTCAAATTATCCTACCTGATACATCATACAAGAAGTTAGCTATTATCTACCTGTGCATCAGCAGTGATTATTTATTCATTTGGAAATGCATTTCTCACCAGACTGAGGAGTAGTGCTTTTCTCTGAGCCTGGCCTGCACAAACCCCACAATTTATGATTTCCAAAGGCCTGTGCTGAACATCTCTTTAATCTGGTGAAGATTTATCACCTGAGAAGCATAAGTCTTGTCTGCTTGTGAAGAGAAAACTGAAAATCAGATGAGGAATAGTGCAGCAAAAGTTTAGTGTGTGTTAGTGTTTCACTCGTAAATTGAGATATTTTTCTGTTTTACTCAGCTATTTCAGACTCTGCCGTGCTGCAGTCTGACATGGTGGATAATTCATCAGCCTGTATGTCTTTTATTATTATTACCATTACAAAAAATCTTGAGTTTAGGAGAAACAAAACAATAATTTTGCAATAATGTCACAACACGCTGGGTAAGAACATAATAAACCTTGTTATTATGGACCTGGAATAGCAAGGAATCACTGAGCACGGTACACAAGAGCATTCATCCAGAATGCTTAAAACCACCCCGTGGATAAAATGAAGTTTCAGAGACTCACAAAGAGCACTCAGCTGCATCTTTTGGGTCAAAACCTGGATCTGCTCCCGTTGCAGCTCTGGGTCCAGACGTTGTGCCAACACACAATGACTGTGGGAGATCGTGGAGTCATGGAATGTTTTGGGTGGAAGGGCCTTAAAGAACATCCATTCCCCCCCCTGCCACGGCAGGCACTACTCCCACTGTCCCAGATTGCTCCAAGCCCTGTCCAGCTTGGACTTGGGCACTTCCAGGGATCCAGGGGCACCCACAGTTTTTGGACTTGACCTTGGGAAGCATTTTTTTACCAAGAAGGTGCTTAAACAGTGGCACAGGTTTCCTGGAGAGGTGGTCGGTGCCCAAGCCTGGGGCTACTGTGCCAAAGGCACTTGGATCTTGGCTGGAGGTGGGGGCTTTGAGCTAGAGCAGAAACTCTCCAGGGTTTTGAGCTAGAGCAGAAACTCTCCCCCAGACCAGCTTTTGAGGCTCAAAGCTCCCAGAAGCTGAGCCCAGAACTCCGTTGTCCTTCCTCTGCACTCCAGCAGTGCCTGTGGGTGGCACTTCCCTCCCAAGTGCTGAGCCTGCCACCCGAGCAGAGCCATGAGGAGCTGATGCAGCCCAATTTCCACATCACCAGGGCCTCTCCAGCACGGGCAGCTGTCAGGAAGCTCTGCAGAGAGCTGCTAGGCTGGGCTGTGCAGTGGCACTTCTGTCCCACACTGTCAGAGCTCTCAGTGCCAGGCTGCACGCTCGGGACGGATTCGCTCACGCCGACGGCCGGGCCGGGCAAGGCTGGGGACCTTGGCACAGGCAGGAGGCAGAACGTGAACAAGTGCACATGTGGGATAACCTCATTAGTGACTGCTCCTCCAGCTTCTAATGGAGCATGAAATGCCATCAGAAAGCTTCCTGCTTTTATCAAATATTCCCTATTTCAGCAGTAATTCAGATGTTGGCACCAGCTCCTGATGCAAACTGTCTGCTTGCATATGGTCTGGCAGGAGTGGGAAAACGTGGGGAATTCTGAACACACAGCCTTCCAGGGCACTGTTTCCTGAATTTACTGCCTTCCAGAACAGCCCTGCCACACAGCCAGCACCAGCACTCTGAGGCTATGTTGCAATGGAGAACATCTCATCCGTGCAGGAAACGGATCAGCACAGAAATGTCGTGTGCCAGCAGTGCCATTATGTGCCTCCAGCACGGGGCATTGCTCTTCACCAGAGAACAGGCTCTGGAAGAGAATCTGCCCATTTCTTCTGCCTCGGGGTGCTCCACCTCCCAGCCCATCTTCACGCTCCAGAGAGGATCCAAAACATGTATCAGGCACGCTGGCACTGCTCCAGGTACCTGAACGAGGTGTTAAGCCAGGATTAACAATCAGTTTTCTTCTATCAATACACACAAAAGTGGAGCTCTCTGACAAGCTGGATAGAGAAACACAAAGGTTTAAGAGGAAATTCCTGCACTGAGGGGAAAAAAACCAGCCTCTGTATTAGGATATCAATCCATCTTTATTTAAGGATACCGCTAATTAGCTCAGCCTGGACTTAGGCCTTTACCTCTCCTATTTATTCCAAGATTGTGAGGAAAAACCAACTGATTCTGGACAAAGGATTTATATTCTGTGTCTATTCTGTCTGCAGGGACTTTTATGGGCAGCAGGAAGGGATGCAAAGAGGGATTATCAGTGTCTATCCCTCGGAGAATCACCCATGGAAACACAGTGCTGATCCCACAGCAAGAGTTTGCATCTGACCCCAAATCCCTCTGAAGTCTGACACCTAACTAAGTCACACCTAGCCTCAGAACAAAAATCACATTCAGTTTTAAATGTTCAAAAACTATAGTGAAGTTATGAGGCCGAATGATTTTTGTGGCTTTTTGGCACAGCCTGTAACTCCCAGGAAATGCTTGATCATTTCATGGTTTGCATCTGCCCAAAACTCCCCAAGCATTCCCTGAGTCCTGACTTGTACATTTCAATTCCATTCAGGCTGGAAGTGGCACAGGATTAGCTCAGCTCATCAGGAACTTCAGTTCAGGCTAGTTCACAAATAATTACATTTTAATGAATTCTAGTCATTTGCACACTGATTTTTATTTTGTCCTCTTATTAAGTAGGATGCAAAATCATGGATTTATCAGCACAAAGAAATTCCTTATCTTGTCACAAGAGCAAATAATCCTTTCTTGGGGTTAAATTTTTATTTTTTGGGGGTCATAAGAGTTTTTGGGTAGGGACAGAGCTCATACTTGTACTTTTCAACTTCCCAGTTTTACAGTAAACACGAGATGAGAAAAAATAGACCACATTGAGATGTCTGTGATAAGAACATCAGGAAGAGATTGAATTTCGGGCTCATTCATTTCTTTCATGTTCCTCAGAAAGAGAAATAAAATCAGCTCAGAAGAACATGGGAGAAATAGAACCTTTGGATCACTGTTTTCATTTTCCTCCAAAGATGTAGGGAGGGGCTTCCCTGGGATTTTATATTTCTGCTGTAGACTCCACTGAGCCAGACAGAATGGCCAAGTGGCAGTGGGGCTGGGAGAGGCAGAAACAGGATCACATCAAAGGAGAGCAGAATTCACACCCCGCAGTTCAGACATGCAATTATGGTGCTCAGATCCTGATAAAGCCAAACGGCAAACAGGGCATGCCTTAGGGAGAAATGTCCCCAGTGTTCCTAAACTGGGCACCACAGCTGCTCCCCAAAGTGCTCTCCCGTGGATATTCCAGCTCCCCAAGGCAGAAATCATGGCAAAACACTCCAGGATGATCTGACTGTGTGACAGGGAGGCTGCAGAAGTGAGTGACACCCACTACAGGATCACGTTTGCAGCTCTGCCTTGCAGCTCCAGCTGGTCAGAACTGCTCCGTGTCAGATTTTTCCAACGAGATGCAGCACTGTCCTCAGCCCCCAGCTTGGCTCTGGATAAATTCACAGAACTTCCTGAGCTGGAAGGCACCACAAGGACCATCCAGTCCAGCCCCTGGCCCTGCACAGACACCCCAGCAATCCCAGCCTGTGCATCCCTGGGAGAGCTGTCCACACAAGTTTTTCCCTGAAATAATGACATTACGTCTCTGGCAAGAAAACAAAGAGATGCTTTATGTGTCTTCAGGTACATTAACAGACTGACTTTCATGTCTTTGCAAGCATGCACAGCAGCATTGAAGAAAAGCCTGATTTCTCAGAAGGGATCTTCCTCATGTTAGATAGTCACCTATATAATTATTTTCTGGATTCAGGTTTTCTTCCCAGCTGCTCACCAGCTCCAAACTGACGACTACAAAATGGAAGACATTTCCTACTAAAAGATACTCTCTGCTGCACGATGGGAAACCTCCTTGGAGAAATGCTTTGCTCCACCATGAGAGGGGCACGAGCCTGAGAGCCCTGTGTCTGTGCCCCAGCTCTGCTCCTCTCCGTGTCCCTGCTCCGTGGGGCCACGGGACAGAGGACAGCTGGAGCTGGCTCTGCAGGGTGGCCACGCAGGGCAGGGCAGGGCAGGGCAAGGACATTTATTATCTCAGTGCAGTGCCCAGGACTTTGTTCAATGCGAGCTGAGCAGGGAGGAGTGGATGTGTACCAGGGATCATACAGGAGGAGGTGAAATCCAGCAAAACCAGGAAAACAATCCATGCATCCAACAGCAAAGCAGAGCCAGTGCAGTGCCAGGGCCATGGTGGACAAGGTGGGGGAGACAAAAGCCAGGAAGGGGAAAACACAGAAGGGAATTTGGGAAGAGGACATTAATTCACATCTAATTCTTGCACAAAGGACAGTGCTACAGAGGTCAGGGAGCACTGTCTGAAAGGCAAGTGGGTGCAATGAAATAACACTAAAAAGGTTCTGACTATCCCAAATGGAAATTAATTCCTTAAAATGGATGGCCCCTTTGGAAAGAGCTGGGCACACATCACAGGATATGTCAATGGTACCATTACCCCATGCCTGGTTAAGAAAGCTGCCAGCTTTGCAAGAATTTGTGCCTGGGGAAAAGGAAACACCAGGAGGATGTGGCCAAAGTTGTTCTGTGCTTCTCCAAGATAAAGTCCAAGCTGTGCCCCATCCCCACCTTGTCCCCAGCCCAGAGCACTGAGTGCCACATCCAGGAACTCCTTGGCCACCTCCAGGGATGGGCACTCCAAACCTCCCTGGGCAATTCCGTGGAATTTTTCCATGAAAAAATTCTTCCTCAGAATTATTAAAATTGAAATGATTCCACCAGACTGCTTTGCTTAGACAGCACTTCCAAGGGACTCACTCTTCCCACCTCTCCAAGGAGTGGCAGAGGACCCCCAGGAGCAGCCAACATCCCTGCAGGGTCCAGGATATCTGAGAGCACACAATCTATCTCTTCCAAATGTGAACAGCTCTGCAAAGCCACTGTGTGACCAGACCCCCTCTCCTCTGGTGTTCAGCACACCCAAAAAGAGAAACAAAACCATTCTTGTGCCAGAGGCTGCCTTTTCTTCCCCCTGCTGAGTCCACCCTGGAGTTTGATTGCAGAGAAGTGCCTAGTTTGCTGCATGTCTGAAAACAAGATGTATCCCTTCTGAAAAAGCCACTGTGTGTCCACAAGGCAACAAGGAAAATAAACACAGGAAAGAGCAAGCAACTTAATTTTTGCTTGAGCAAAAATCTGCTTAGAAATACCTGGACCAGAACCAGCACACGAAATGCAATTTGAAGCAATTTTTCAGTGTTCGAGCAATTAGGTGAAATCCACACCTACAACAAAAACCTCTTCAGAGAATTAGGTTTTATTTGCCACTTAAAGTAACTCTGAGCCTGGACAGGTACTGCTGGCACTGCTCATATTTCCTGGGAGAGCAGCAGAAAAAACCACGACAATTCCACACGGACAACCTGCAGTTACCAACTCTCCACCTGGGTTGCACACCATTGATCGTGACAAATGAGTCCTGTCAAAGTGGCTTCTTTTTTCTCCCCACAGACTTCCTCTGTGGTCAGTTTGTCTCCTGAGGCTGATCCAGCCTCTAGGAAATGCCTCACTGGATCAAAGTTATCCCCATCAGATCAAACTGCAGTTTATCCTTCAATTTTCTTTGACTGAGGAATCAGAAAATAGAAGGCATTGAGTTGAATGGAAAGCAAATCATCAAATTCATGATTTATTCACGCATGAACCAAACACAACAAACTCTGCTTTTGGCAGCTGAACACCCCCACAGCAGAATACACTTATTTATAAAAAAACAAATGTTTAAATGTGAGGACAGCAGACTTATGTTCATCTCTAAGCACACACAAGAAGGAATAACCCAGGAGGGAGAAAAAGAAAAAAATTTAGGCTGGAGGCAGCTGGGAGAATCCCAGGTTACTGATGGATATTGAGGGGTGCCATTTTTCAGGAAAAGCACCGTGTCCCACTATTTTCATAATGCTGGCACAAATTTGTGGCTCCTGAAGAGACTTCCCAAAAATAGAGAGCTGGAAGTGGGACATGGGCAGAGTTTGGGCTGGGATTCCCTCCCTCCTCACTCCAGTCCCATGGGCAGGGACTGCTACACTCTGCTCTCTGCTCCACAATCATTTATTTTTGAAAAACCATTAACATTTAAATTTAAAAAGTGTCATTTCAGTGCTTAAAACCACATCAGGCCAGGCAGTGCTGAGCCACCTAGTACAAGGTTCAGGAGAAGGATGGATATTCTCTAGAGGCTCACAAAGTGTTTTATTTGCCTGTTTGGGCTTTTATTCGTTTATTTAGCCATTATTTTTTCCTCTCTATGTAGACAGGCTTGGAGGGGAGGGATACTGTGTTTGCACATTGCAAAAGCACTCGTGGTGAGCTTCTGTCTGAAGCTTCTCATCTCAGAGTTTCCCCACGATGCTCTCCTTTGTACAACAAACAGCTCCAGCACATTTGCCAAACCTGAGTGACTGACACCTCAAAAGAACCCACAAAGCAGAGTAAAAACAAAGCTTAGGGGGAAAAAAAAGAAAAAAAAAGCTTTATAGCTCATAGGATTGAGATATATAAATAGGGGTTTAATCTTCTATGAATAAAACTTCCATTTCTTCATTTTTTGTGTGGCTGAGCCCCAGGGAGCAGCAAACAGCTTCCTGGGACAGCTCCTAGGGAAAAACCACCCCAGCATTCACACTGCACTGGATCCTCAACAGGGGAAAGTTCCCAGCTCCTTTCTGAGCTTATTTTAGGAAATCTATAAAGCAAAGGAGAACAAAGTGTCCAAACCAGCATCTTGCACTGTGACAAGGGAAAAAATAAAAGGGCAAAGGAGGATTTTTTTTAGAATGCCCTGAACCTGAAGAGCTCTGGAAAGCCCCATGAGCCAGGGGCATGAAGGAAGGCAAAGAGCCTGGTTTGTGTTCTCCTTTCTCCAAGAGCTCCCTGTGGGAACAGTCTGCAGGAGAAATTGCTGGGAAGCTCAAAAACCCATCCTGCTGCAACTGCCCTGACGTGGAGCTAAACCCCAAACAGGGCACGAGAAAGCTCCTAAATTTACCTTAAAGAAAGGAAAGCTGGACTGGGTGTGGAACCAATCCCTGTCCTTGAGCTTTTCAACTGGGGCAGGGAATGGAAAATGAAAACACACAGTGTGTAAATGAACTGTTGGGCTGGGCAGTGAAGGGTTATTTGTGTGTCCAGACAAGGGTTATTTCTGTTTCAGGTACAGGGTAATTTCTGTTCCCAATGGGTAGAAATGAAGCAACTGCCCAGTGTTTCCTCTCCACCCACCCTGTGCTGGCATGGCTCAAGGCCAGTACATCTCCACTTCTATTGATCTGCACTCTTTGCACCATTAAGGGATAGAAACTCGACGCTGTTGGATTTCACTGCAGTTTCGAATTGCATTTCACACTTGCTCCTCTGAGCAGTGTGTGCCTGGCCAGCACCTTGCTCAGCAGACATCCTGTTAGGGCTTGTCTAACAGATATTAAGCATCTTTATCAGCATCCCAAGTGGGGGAGTGAGAGCAGGGCTGGAGTGCAGCCAGGGAAGCCTGGGCTGTTCTGCAGTGATTCACTGGCACCTCCTTTGGGCTCAGCTCCGTGTGCTCATCCAAGCAAGCGTGTCCTTACAGCCCTCTGGGGACCGGCACGGGGAAAGCTGGAATATTTCCTGCTTCTTAGAGGGCACAAAAAGCAGGTTTTTCAGGGCAGTGAAAGGCAAGGGAGGTAAAGGTGATTTTACCTCACGAGGTTTAGCGGCGGGCTGGGCAGTGCTGGGTTAGGGGTTGAACCCAGCTCTTTCAGAGGCCTTTTCCCAGCTGAATAATTCTCTGATTCCTTGGCACACAGCAGTGAATGTCTCCAGTGTGTGTGTGTTCCTCAGGGAGTTTGCTCCTTGCTATGCAATCCCCCCACCCTGGGGGAAAAGAAACCCCCATCACTCACTCCCTGATTCACCATTCCAGCTCTCCTGTCAGGAAGGAGAGGAGCACTGCCACTCACTGGGGCTGTGAAATGCAGTTTAAATACCTAATCCTTTGGGAATAGGTACATGATCGACTGCCTTCTGTGTAAATTCCTCCTGTTATTATCCCTCTTCCCCCAAAAATCCCACAACAACAAATTCAAGAATCGCTTCCTGATGTGGCTTTCAGGATTTAAAGAACTGCTCTGCTTTTTATGTAAAAAATGGATTCTCAGCAGCTCTGCAGTTGCCAGAATTCCTGCATGGGAATTCAAAGCAATGGGATTGGTAAATATAAATATATCTGGATAGGACTGGACAACCACAAAGTCCCCGTGTCTTTTTTGTGTAGGTGCGTAAATACCTATTACAGCATTATCTGAGGTCAAACTCAGCGAGCCAGAGTCCAACTTTTCTTTCTCATAAAGTGACCAAGCCCCTTCAGAAGAGGAAAATGGAGGGAGCTCCAGAAACAGAGTGTTGAATGAAAGGCAGGGGGTTGTGTTCAAGGGAAACCTTGCCTGCCAGGTGGGACAGCCCACCTGGAGAAGAGGGAACTTGGTGTGGGTTGCAAAGCCTGGCGTCCCTGATGCCCTGATTTACACGTGGAAAACGAGCACTTTCTTTACCTTGCTGGGTGACCTTGAAGTGCTGTGTCCAAATCTACGAAGCCAAGGAGAGGCTTCACCTCAGCAGGGCACTCAGGAAAAGGGGATTTTTTGGGAGATCAGGACATGCTGCTCCTCTGAGGGCATCCTTTTCTGGCAAAGGGAGGAGAGAGAGCACAACCAAAAGCACAGATGCACACCCCAAGCTGTGAAATGCCTGCTGCTGTTGTTTAACCTTGGAATCGTCCTTCAGGACCAAAAAATTCCCATTAGGATGGCTCCAGAAGGAAAAGCAACCTCCCTCTATTCTCTTAGCTGGTTCTTTCCTTCCCACTCAGCAGAGAAGCATCTTGTTTAACCACAACTAAAACTGGGGTCTGAGTTGATACTTAGGGGAATGGAGGCTCCCAGCCTTTGGGGATGGAGCAGCCAACAGATGGAACAGAGCAGAGAAAATGGGATGCAGATACAGAAAATAGCAAGAGGGATGCAGGCAGAAGATTATCCTCTCCAGTTGATCCTTTTCATTTGTGTGGATGCAGGCAGATGCTCGGAGAAATGGGAAAGCACTGAATTCGAAAGGGATAAAAGAAAATGCAGTTTGATACAAGGGATAATTAACTCGGGGAACGTGTGGCTGCAAGGTGATCCTGAGAGCTGAGGGTTCAGGGGATTCAGGAGAAGAGGAGGCTGGGGAGGGTGAGAACAGCTCCCATTACATCAGATAAGATTAAATGCAGAATTCATGCTCGTTGGTAATGGGCGAAGCACCAGAGGGTGAGGAGCTGGGAATGAGCTTTCTTGAGGGATATCTTTCCATAATACTCCATTACAGGCTTTCTAATTTCATCCTTTCAAACCTCTACCACTGAACACTGCTTGACATTGAAAACTGAAATGAAAAAGCTCCAGAGGATGCTCATATTGTAATTCCTCTGATTTATGTAACCATTTCTGGGAAGTGCCTATTCTCTGAAAACAAACTGCCTGAGCGTGGAGGTAAAACTGCATTTCAGTATTTACCTGGCTAAAATGAACCTTCTGTTTCTGAGCCAAGAGTGAATCTGATCCATGCCCTGGGGCCCACTTGCAGCCCCTTGGCCAGGGTGTGTGACCTCGGTCTCCCCAAAGGCCTCCTAAGAGCAGGAGTTAAACCTGTGCTCATTCACCCTGACACACTGCCCATCACCTCTGGCTCCCAGGAAGGTGGGAGACCTCTCAGTAACTGCCCAAAGCACCTTTGATTGAGCATCTGTGTCTCCAGTGCCATCCTTCTGCCAGGTTTGTGCTGGGGGGGCAGGAGTTCCTGGCTGGGATGTGCCTGGCACTTCCACCATGTGCTGGATAAACATTTGTGGCTGGGCAGAAATAAGCCAGCAGATTCCAGCTCGGAGGGGAAGCCCATTTGCTGTGATTTATCCACTTGCTGCAGAGGATAAACACTGATGCCATCGTGATTGCCCCTTGTAAAGATCCTGTCATCTGCAGCAACCTGTCTGCTCCAGCTGCTGTGGCTGCTGCTCACAGCACTGAAGCCCTGCAAGGTGACTGGAAGTGACAGCAGCACTGCCCTGCCTGGCCACTGCCACTCAGTTTGAGCTCTCCCAGAGACAGGAAACTCCCTGTCCTCCTCACAGTTTGGCCACAGCTTTTTCTCATCCTGGCAAGAAACACTGAATGTCTCTGAGTCTCAGTTCAAAGGTATCCCTGAAAGGAAAATCAGAAACCCTTTATTCCTTGTTAGCAGCAAACCCATTCTGGTACTGCCTTCGAGGTTTTCTGAGCTGCTGAGTTCCCACTGCAGTGTTCTCCCAAGGATAAGAGAAGAGTGTTTGAGAGTTTCCAGACAGTTCTGGCACTAAATCCCACACCCTGTAATCCCTTAAGCATGTGGCATGCTGGAAAGCACTGGAGTTTCACTAGAAACCAGGCATAAACACAGTCCCACATGCTTAAGATTATCATCGACCTGCCAATTCCCTCTTATCTGAGACTTTCCTCATTCTGTTTCCTCCTCTTTATCCCCTTTGTGTATCAAGCTGCTGCTCGAGCCCCTGATGAGATGGCAAGCCTGCAGCTCAGAGCTACTGCAGGGCTCCAATCCTGAATCCCAGGAAAAACAGCACCTCCAGAAGGGCAGAGGGAAATTCTCTCTTTGATTTCGTGCTATCATCCCCAACAGATGAGTGCAAAGTGAGCTGTGGGGAGGATGCAGATCTCACTTCTGGAATAACAAAACCATGCACTGCTGAGCTTCCCCTGCTCCCGGATTTCCTGAGACAGGTTTGCCTCTGATGCAGAGAGAGCTGAGCTCCTGATGGGCCTGATGCTCCAGGAACTGCTGTCCAAGCTCTTCCCTTTGCTGCTGTGTGCCCACAGCCAGGCTGCAGGGAAGGAAGGGGGTGCTATTTCTTCAGGGCTTGGATGGAAGCAGCAGGAAGGATGATTCCCCCAGATCTAACCTTCAGCAAAAGCACAAACTTCACTTGGTTCTGACTGTACACTTCAGAGACTGCAGCATGGGCAAACCTACATTTGGCTATTCTAGGTATAAGCTAAGTCATGGGCAAGGTTAATCCAACACTGCAAGTCCCTTTTTCAGACAGATTTTCTAGGGAAAAGTATCTGTGTGCATTCAGAGATTGATTCTGGAAGGAATTTTTTTTTTTTTTAAATATTCAGTATGCATGAATACAAAGGGGATTTTCTACTTTGTAGCACCCCACTCTGGGCCTTTTTTATTTCTCTTTGGCTCTGTCCCAGCAGGAATGTGCCAGGCTGCCTGCAGTTCTTCAGCTGAGTCCAGGCTTTGGGAATGGTGGGGGCTGCCCACTGCCCCCTTTCCCCCCTGCTGCTGCCCTGTGTAGGCTGATGGACTCTCCACCTCCAAGGCTCCCCAGTTTGGGTTCCTCCTCTCCCACTCTCACTTCTCTGAGCAGTTGTGCCAGATGATGTTTAAATATGACCCTTTTAACCAGGTTACTCAGTGTAATACAAGCAAAATGGTGATGGGATGGATGCTGTTAGTGCATTCCCTATTTTTATCTCCATTGATTCTCCCGTGTCTCTCATGAATCACCCTCCTGAAGAAGTGACAGCTTTATGTCAGCCACAACAGGGCTGGAACAATATTAGCTCCAGCAGGAATTCAGCATGACAGCAGAATTGTGTCATGCTTGACCCTGTTTGATATATCCGTGTGCAGAATCTGTGCTGAGCTGCACGGAGCCGGGGCAGATTCTTTCCTGATAACTCATTTTTCTATCTAAAGAAAGCTTTGGGCTTTTTCTGCTCGCTGCCCTGGCTCCAGCCATGGGATTGCATGTAAATAATAATGTTATTTCTAGGGACTGTGGCTAAAAGACATCCCAGCTCTTCAATTCCAGCCTCTTCATCCCATCCTAGCTGGAATAACTCATGCCCAACAGCACTGGGAGCTTTGGCCTCCTTTCCCTGCCTCTGCCGTGGTGAGAAAGGCAGGGCAGAGAAGGAAACCTCAGCAGAAGTGGGGAACCTTGGCAAAATCAGCAGCTGGAGATAAAAAAGAAATAGGAGGAGGCTTTTCCTGCTGATTTCCTCAAACGGAGGGAGTACAGAACCTTCATTTGCCGTTTGGATGAGCTGCACTAAATTGCCCAACTGTTCTCTTCTGCCAGAATAATGCACTTGCCAGAACCTCATCACTATAAACTGCTGCAGCTCCATTGACTCCGGCACAGGCAGAGCTAAAGGAGTCTTTGGGTCATTTGTTCTTTTTTTCTTTTTTTTTTTTTCTGAGAAAAAGTGTCCTGCCACTTAAAACAAAGGGCAGGGAGCCAGAAGAGATGATTTTGTACCAAATTTTCTCACAGATTTTCTCTAAGAACTCACAGATAAGAACAAGGGCTTGGATTTGAAAGAAGTTTTGCAGTTAAATTTACTAAATTTAAAGCTCCTGTCACTGAAATCTCCTGGAGAAGCTGAATGTGAATTCATTGGGCTCTACCTGTGGCCAGTGAGGTTTCTAACAAGGTGATTCTCATGGGACAGGGACCAAGTTTTGAGTCTTTGAAAGCCTGTGCTCCCTTTCTTTAGCCCTGCCAACAGTAGAAAATGATATTAAATATGAGGCATGAGCTTGTCAGGACCACTTTTCTTAGCAGGAATCGAGCCTCATTCTAAGAACTGCCATAAAACACACTCTTGGTGCTGCACACAGATGAGTGCAGCCATAAAAGTCTGGATTTTTAGCATTAGTTAAAGCTCCCCAGCAAAGTTTGCTCCGCAACTCCTAAATTTCCTTATTTAAATTCTTGAGACCCCCCAGTTCTCACTGTGCAGATGCTCTGGTAGCACAGAGCAGCTCAGCACCAGCTGAAAGCTGCACACTTCCTATTAGCACTTGCTAAAAGTCATCAATTCCAATAAACATGCCAGGGAAATAACAGCTCTCCATTTTTCCTAACTGTGGAGGGGTGATGGCCTCCCGAGTGCTCTCTCACTGCCTCTCCTCACCAGGACACGAGGACAAACCCTGGATGGAAAAGCTGGGTCAGGGTTAAGTCAGGGAGATGGTTCAACAGCTACTGCCATGACACGGAGGTCATCCCAAAGTCTTGTGTCCAGGTGAACAGTCCCAGCCCTCTAGCCTTTCCTCCCAGCCTGGCTCCATCCCTCTGCTCATCCTGCTGCCTCCTCCAGGCTCTCCCACAGCTCCAGGTCCTGCTATGCTGTGCCCCAGGGCAGGGGCAGCCCTGCAGGGGGGCCATGGGGAGCCCTTCCCATCCTGTTCCCTCCAGTCCTGGGACATGCCCACCTCAGGAGCTGTGCTGCAACTTCCAGCAGCAGCGTTTGGGCTGCTGCGTCCTCTGGCTTTTGTGTGCACCATGGCAAACCATTCCTCAAAGGAAACTACTAAATTCACCTCCAGAAGAGGCAACAGAACCACTTGCCACGCTGGATCCCTGGGTGCTGTGCATTTCTGAAGGAGGCACCCACTCAGCTCTCTCCCAGGGCCTGCGTCAGGCACAGAACGAGCAGAGCCAGCCTGGGATCTCCCCCCCACAGAGAGCTCAGAGGAGAGGGCTGAGCCAGGAGTGCAGCCTGGCTGGGACTGTTCCACAGGCTGGTTTATTGAACCCCCTGAATCCCAGGTACACGAGGTGTCTGGAGGGGAAGGGCTCACAGGGCAGAGGATGCATTTCCCCAGCTCTCTGCCCTCATGGCAGCTGGCACGTCTGCAGGACAGCAGCAGGATGGCAGCTCCCCAGAGCACCCGCAGCTCAGCCTCACCCCTGTGCAGATGGCTTTAATGCCAGGACACAGCTCAGCCCCAGGCCGTGTCCCCGGGGAGTGATGGAAAGGGACAGCCACGCTGGGGCACGACAGGCTCTTCATTGCACAGAGAAAAATCTCCATTCTTCAGAAAACATTGCTCAAAAATTTAATCTTCCCGCAGCTCAATGGAGCAGCCTCATAATTTACAGCGGCAGATAAAGCTGGGAGATGTAATGTGAAATATCTGAAGCAGCTCTCCCCCTGATTTAAAATGCACCTTGGGCAGCAGAGCCTGAACTCCCCTCGGCGAGTGTTCCTGGCAGATAAGTAAACAATTTGGAACTTCCTGAGATAGTCACAGTCAGGGAAGCAGGAGCTCACACGAGACTGCAGCTGCAGTGCCCCACTGATAAGGTTTTGGGGTGGTTTGGCACAGCTGAAAGGAAGTGGTGCCAGAAGAACAAAAAGCTTTTTGTGTACAAGTTGTTGGATCAGAGATAGCAAGGAGAAAGACATCATTTTTACAGGAGAGCTCTGAGAGTGGCCTCGGTGGCAGGGGCAAAGCTCAGGCTCAGAGCTCGTGATGGGGCAGCTGAGCAGCCCCACGGGGACAGAAGGGGCAGCAGGACACGGGGGACAGGCTGGGAAGCTCAGGGGACATTGCTGGCTAATGTTGACACAGGGACAGAGAGCTGGACTCAAACCTTTTCTATAAACATGTCAGTTTTATAAGTGAAAGCCCTAATGATGGAACTAATGTTGACTGAGGAGCTCCAAAACCCCACTTTTGTTACCTGGCTGCACACCAATTCCACAGGATTTCTGCAAGATTTACTGCAGCATTTTGCATTTCATTTGTGAGTACAGGCAAATAACTTGGGGCTTTAGCACCCTACTAGGCCGTTTTGCTGGGAATCACAGAACATGCTGAGCTGGAAGGGCTCCATGGGCATCACCCCGTCCAGCTCCTGCCCTGCACCGGACACCCCTGGCTGTCCAAGCACTCCCTGCACTCAGACAGCCTTGGAGCTGTTTGGCACAAGCCCAGTTTATCACACAAAATGCATTTGAACAATTCTGAGTGAGAACAGCCCAGAAGTGACTCCATGTCCTTCTCTCATTCCTCTCCCATTCCCACAGGCTATCAAGGATCATCTCTTTGGTTTTTAAGTCTTTCCCTATGCTCTTTCTGAATTCTAAGACGAATAAAAGCAAGCAAAAGCAAACCAAACCAAAAATATTTTGGTCAGAAATTGTAATTTTGTCTCCAAATTACAGGAAGGAATTCTGAGGAGGCTTACTCATGGTTTGTTTAACAGTTCTTGGTGCTTTACTGCTCCACTGTTTTCTGTGGCCAGCTGAGCTGGGATCCATATGGGACTGCTGCAGTTATTCACGGTGCATTTCAAGTGCCCAGCCCCGGTGTGGCAGTGACTGCCAGTCCCTGGAAAAGTGCAGCACAGCTCCAAACCTGACGGAACTCTCAAACAGCCTCCCGTGTGACAGGGGCACGATCAGGGGGAGTTTTACATGTGTCAGCCTGTTGCTGCAGCAACCCGGCTGCTCTGACTGCTGATAGGCACGGCTCTGCCTGATCCGGGCTCGGATGGCTCAGATTCATCCCCTGCGACTGTGCCAGGGAAACCGGGATTCATCTGCAGCTCCTCGAGGATAAAGTACTCCCGAAATTCCTCCCGTTCCCCTCCCTCTTCCATAACCTTTATGGAAATGGCTGGGCTGGCACACGGCCCCAGGACGGTCAGGGGAAACCTCTTTGTGCCACAGCAGGGAGTTCTAAAATGGATTTGGCTTTTACTGTACTTTCTCCTGAGTGTGAGCACAGAAAAGGGTATTTTTGGGAAAGCAGGAGCTGCGTTTTTGGGGGCTGTTTTCCCTCTGGGTGTTTACACGTCAGTGACTCCAGATTCCAGTTCTCCAGATCTTCACTGGGGCTGGGAGGGAGGCAGTGAAAGCCAAGGACTGTGAGCACTGAGCTGTGCCCTTCCCAAAGCCAGAGCTCACCCCAGCCAGCCTGGCTGCAGGATTGCATCAGGACACATGCAGCTTTGATGGAGACTTCATGGTTTGGAGGCACATCCCACATCCCTGAGGATGCTCCAAAAGCCTCTGCCCGGACTCTGCTGGGAGCAGGGGAGACAAACCCTTTGCTGGAGCAGACAGGGTGGGAGAGAACGTGTAAGTCAGGGCAATCCTGTGTTTGCCACTGAGCAACAGACCAAGAAAACCCTTCATTACCTTCCCAAGTGCACAACATCCTTCTGGAGAGGGCTTAAAACCCAAAATGCTGCTGCTGTATCTAAAACATCCATAATTACAGAGGGTCTGTGTGCCACAGTGGAGAAGTCTGTGGGAGTGCCAAAATGGGGGAAAATTTGCATTGCAAGAGCCCAAAAGCACCAATTTCCAGGGATTTGCCTCCTAATTGTACCATCCAAGAGTTTAAGGTGTAGAAGCTTTTTTTCTCAGTACTGGGCTGCTGGACAACACTGAACCTGACTTTTCTAATCCAGAACACCCTGGCAGGACTCTGCTCTTTCCCTCTTCCCACAGGAGAAGGACAATAAATGGCATCTTCAGACAGTTTTCCTTCTTTTCTTACAGCTGCCTGATGCTGTCCTTCTGAAATCGATTTCCTCCTCCAACTCTGATGGAGAGCACACAGGGAGGTCTCTCCCTGCCCACTCTGCCCTGAACTGAGCAGCCTGAGTTCTTTACAGTGCTCGCAGTGGCTCTGGCTGTGCTCTGGCTCTGCTGTGCCTGAAGCAGTGCTGCTCCAGAGCAGGGCCCAGAGCTGGGACACTGGGACACACCGGGATGTCCCCCTGTCCCTGTGTGCCTGGGGAGTGCTGCAGCTTGCTCACTCCTGCATCTGGGGAGGTGCCTCTGCCCTCTGGCTGTCACTCCCACCCAGCCAGGCTCCAGCAGGAGCTCGGTGGCACCCAGCAGGGTGGGAGGGGGCTGCTCCTGGACCCCAGCCAGAACCGGTGTGCTGCAAACAGAATTTGCCTCGAAATAGGCCAAGCTTGGGCGTGCAGAGCTGCAGGCAGGACGTGGGAACAACCTCAGTGCTGAAAGAATTTATAACTCTCCTCTTCTAAACTTGGGCAGTCTGAAAGCTCAAAGGAAACACAAAAACCAACAACGACCCAACTAGAAGGTGTGATTGCAAAAAGCCTGATGGACCAAGAAAAGAAGCTCCAAACTGAGCCTTTGACACCAGTTCTGCCTCTTTGGCCACAGAACCAATTCCCATTTCCCACTGTTTGTGCCACCCTAATTTAGTGAAGCTCTAAGAGCATTTAAGGAACATTCTGCACTGTCAGAGGAATTTTAAAAAAAATAAAGAAAAGAAGAAGTTACTTTAACAGCCCTATCAGATACTGGCTCCTGTAGCTGAAAGGAGAACAATGTGGAATAATGAAGCTGTTTTGATCTGGAATTTTGATTTTGCCCTGAGAAAGCAAATTCATCATTTGAGAGCTCACAATTTCCTGGAAAATACCCTCTAACCTTCAGCAGGGAGGGAGAGGGAAGGGTAATAACCTCCCTCTGCAAAGCTGCCCAAGATCATAAACTCATTACAGCAAACTAAAATCTAAAGTCAGCCCAAACTAGGACAGGCTGGGCTTGCTGGTCACAGCCCCAAAGCTGTGCAGTAAAACTAATCAGTTCTGGGATGGGATTTGTTTCTTCTGCTGCAGTGCAATCTATAGTTTAGTTGGTCAAATCAAGTCTTTCTGAGAAAAGAAGATTAGAGGCAGTTGTTTAAAGTATTGAGGGGGGAGCAGGATTTAAGCTTTATTACTGAGCAGGACATACAAAACAGACTGTAATGAAAAACCAGCACTGGGATTGTACTGCCAGCCCAAATGGGAAATGCTGGGAGAGGACAGGGCCATATGGAGGAGCATAGAGCTCTGGAAGGGGAAATGCCCTGTCGCTGGGGACATGGGGTCTTGTGGGGAAGCCAGGGGACTTCAAACAACAGCTACCACACCTGAACGCCACAAACAGCCTGCTGGGCAGGAGATAAACTCTGGGAAATGGCTTTTTGTTCTGTTTGTAAGGAAGGCTCCTCCTGCCCCAAACAGCTGATGTGAACTCTCCTCCCTGGGGAATTTGGGCGGTTCCAGCGCTGCCAGGACCGTCCCCTGCTTGAGCTGCCCCTGGAGTCACAGGAGGGAGGCTGCAGGCTGCCGCACTCCCCATCCCTGTGTGAGTGAGGGGCAATAATGAATTACCCAGCACAGGCAGCAGCTCCTGTCCCCACAGCCCCGTGGCTGCTCACCGGCACAGCGAGGGGAACTCACCACGCTCACTCACACAGCTCCGGGGAAATGCAGCACTGCCACATTCACATGTGACTTCACTTTGTGTTTCTCAGCTTTTCCTCTCCCTCAGCCCTGCCTAAACCAGCCTAGCTCCGCTCCAAGCTGGGCAAACCCAACCTGCCTTCCTCAGTTTGCACTTTCTGGCCTCGGGACCCTTCCTTGGCTGTTCCCCACCAGCCTCTGGGGACAGGTGGTGCGGGACAGAAGCCACTCACACCCTCGGGTTTTGTCACACAGCCCTGGCTGGCTGCTGCAAATCACCAAGCCCCTGCAGTGCGCAATATTTGAGGCCCACCCTGCACCTCTGCAGCTCATCTATTCCCTGCCCAGGAAGGTGTTTAGGATTTTCTGACAATGGAGGCCTGAGCTGCTGATTTTCTGGAGAGTGCAGGTCCCCTCAGTTTCCCCCTCCCCAGCAGCCAGAACGTCCTGGCACAGCCACTCACGAGGCAGCAGGAGTGCCCTTGCTGAGGGGTTGCAAAGCATTTTGCACCAGCCTTTTTTAGGGATTTTTATCTCAATTACCCATTTGAAGCCAGCCAAACATTGCCCTGCCTCCCACTTGTACAGTGCTGTCAAAGGCAGTGAGAAGGGAGAGGTGTGAAAATCAAATTTTGGATGCTTTGGTAACAGTCCTTTAGAAATATCTGCAGCAAAGTAGTTTTCCCTAATTGTAGAATAAGGAAACTTAGGGCAAGTGTATCACAAAGAATTGATAAACCACAGAGCATTAAGAGTCTAGTGAACAAAATGTATTTAATGTCTCATCATCTGGTGAGAAAAATGCAGCTGCATTTCCTATCATATCATAAAATAGAATAACTTGTAGAAACCTAGTAACAAATACTGTAAATGAACAGTTTTCCTGATGTTCAAATACAATCAGAGACTTTCCAAGAAGGGTTTTTGCTGTTTCACACTGATGAAGCTCAGATGCGTGTTAGCACCATTCCCTTCACAAACAAACTCTCAAAAAGAGTTGGTGAAAAGTAGCAGATTTGCAGAGAAATTAATGAAGTTTCTGTCTTTATCATTCTCATGAGGGGAAAATGGCAATTTCACACAGAAAAAGAACTCACAGCTTTAGCCCTACTTGGGGAAACCCAACAGAGATCTATATTGAAATCTATCTTTTCAATCTATATTGAAAATTTCAACTTATTGGAAACTGATATTCTGTGGGTTAGGTTGACTTGCATGCGTTTGGTTTAAATGTGATATTTCTCAGTTGAAGAGAAATGTTATAGGGCTAGTCCTCTACTGTGGAAAACACAAGTCACAAATTTTGGAATTTTGCTCGAGTAAGGAGTAAATCAGTGCAAAGGACCAACCCTGATGTAAATATTCCATTTACAGAAACACACAAATTCCTGAAAATCCTTCTGGTATCTATCTCCTCACCCCGAGCAGTCCCTACAAACCCTGAAACCTGCCCATTTCTTCATTTCCAGGAGCTGGTAATTTCAGAGGTAATTCCAAGATTCATCCATTATTTTTTGAATAACTCCAGTGCTTTGTTAATAACTTGCTGTTGGCCAGTTCTAACCCAGAATGGAGCTCAGATGATGACCATCTGTAAATTTTCACATGATGTCACTGGATTTTACCCTTATAACCTATTCAGAATCTGCAGTGCATGTCCAGGAATGAGAGCTCTGCATCCAGCACTCACAAATGGATTGTTCTGTTGTTGCTGAGATGTCTTTGGAAGCTGTTTCTGCCCCTGAGCATCTGCTCCTGTTCATTACTATTCTTCCTTGGAGATCATTTCTTTCATACAAGTGGTACAAGTAGCACAGGTAAGAAGGACTTGGTGTAAAAACTGAAAATGCCTTGGAATTCAATAAGAAATATTGGGGTCATGAACTTTAAATACACTTTGATGTAATACAGTCTGGTGGGTAATGTGCAGATGAAGATGGAATTTCCTTGGACAGCTCATGTGTCAAGGGAAAAGCTTTTGAACAAGAGTGGGGAAGAAATACCCAGTAAGACACCAGCATTTTATTTCATTTTATTGCTGAAACTTAAAACTCCATCTTATCTCAAAACCCATTGCTTTTATCCTTATGAGTCAGTTTCACTGGTCACATTGCCGTCTCTCATGTTTTGTTTAGAGAGCTGGAAAAGGAGTCTTTAGTCAGTGCTGAGGAATAACCAGAATTCATATCACTCACACGTCCTTTCTCAACTAATTAAACACCAGCAAGACAATCCATTCGTTCCTATTACAAGCCAGAAAAAAAATATTGATAAAAAACAAATCTGAAAGCTCCCTGACAGTGGAAAATGCAATTAAACTCTCAGTGTATGAATCCGGGTACAAAGTGCTGCACTTTCTTCCCTTAATTAACTAAAACAAGGGGAAGACAACCTGATGGCTTAATGGCATTTCCTTCGCTGTCAGAAATGCTTGGGGATGATTTTATGATGTTATCACAAAGAGATTTGGAGGAGTTACTGCCATTACTCCTCTCTGCCACCTCCAGGAGTGACAGATTCCACGGAGAAACTTTGCTGCCGTTAACGGATGTGAAGGATGAATATTTTACAACGTCATTACTCCACAGGCAGCACAGCCACGGCAGTAAGAATACACTCAATATTTTATGCATTCCCAGCCCCTAACGCACCCGGAGATCGGTTGCCCTGCACATCCCCCTGCATGGGATGGCTGAAAGCCGAGCACTTTGTCAGCTTTACGCCTCCTTCCGTCCTGCCGGCAGTGACGGGGGCAGTCAGCGTTGGGGTCCCATCCCTGCGTGCCCTGGGGGAGCAAATCCGAGCCAGAAATTCACCCCCACCCGCACCCCACGCGGGGCAGTTTAGGGAGAGCCGCGCTGGGCACAGCAGAGGCAGCACACAAGTTCTGCAGGGCGCAGGGTGGCAAAGGAGCACCCCGGAGCTCTGCCCGCTCCCTGCCAGGCTGAAGGCAGCTGTGAACCGAGCTTGCGTCCTGCACACGGGCTGAACTCAACATTTAGGCTGAACTCAAGCCCTTTAAACACTGGCACGCTCCTCCTTCCTTCAGAGGCTATTCCCACTAAACCGGAGCAAGTTAAGGCAGCATTTTGTGCATTTCCAGAGCATCCCGCCGGTGCCTGTGGCTCGGGGATCTGAACACGATCTTCTTCCCCAGGTCTCCCGGGGGCAAATGTGCCTGAATTCCCCCGGTTTGTGGGATCGCCCAGCCTCGCGTGGCACTCCCCGGCAGGGGTGAGCAGGGAACAGCAAAGTGCCCCTGAAGCCCTGGGAAGGACGGCCGCGCGTCCTTCGCTCTCCGGGCACGGGGACCTTGCCGTGGCTTTCAGGGAGCGCTGCTGCGGGAGCCGAGCGGGGCTGGCGCTTGCCGGGTCAGAAGGCACCGATCTTTAGCGCCGCACGGGAACGCGCCTTTGGGAATTGCGGGATGCTCTCCCCGGTGCCGTAAACAGCTTCTTTCCTCTTTTTTTGGTGTGGTTTTCTTCTTCTTTTTCTTTTTTTTTTTTTTCCCTGTTTGTTTGTTTCCTTTTCCCCCCGCCTCATGTTCAGTGTCCACCAAGCGAAAGAGGGATAGGCAGAAACAGCAGCGTGCCAGATTCTGCCTACATCTTTCCCACAGTCTCTCCTAACCCCGAACTCTTCCGACACTTTGTATTCACCGTCTCACTTGACTGACACAAGAAACCCACTGTAGGAAGAGAGGCTTCCTGTGAGCCGAGCCCCGTTTCCATGGCGCGGAGTTTTCTACTTAAATTCCCGTTCCGCGGAGTTTTCCGCGCAGCCCTGCGGAGCTGCCCCTGCCCGGGGGTAGCGGCAAACACGTCCCGCATCCCCCCAGTTCCCTCCGGAGCCACAGCCGCCCGCCCTGCGCTCCGAGCCGGGACACCCCTCGGCACAGATTTTAGGGCCACCGAACCCTTCCTGCGCCGGGGACAGATGTGCCCGCCCGGCTTTGGGGACCGCTCGCAGCGCGGAGCGCCCGGAGCCGACACCCCGCAGGCTCCGGGGATGCTCCGCCGGGATTCCCGCGCCCAACTTCCCCGGCACCGCTCACCGGGGCGAACTTCGGGCAGCAGCCCCGCGGAGCCCCGGCAGCGCAGCGTCCCCGGGCATCCCGAGCATCCCCGAGCATCCCTGAACATCCCCGAGCATCCC
>VWZV01003559.1:129473-177011 GCA_013397155.1 Irena cyanogastra
CCATGGCGCGGGGGCTCCGCGCTGCCGCCGCCGCCGCCGCGCTGCCCGCGCCCCCCGCGCCCGAGGGACGGAGGGACGGAGGGAGGGAAGGAGGGACGGAGCGGGAGGATCCTCCCGCGGGGCGGCCCCGGGCGGGGCCAGGCGGCTCCGGGCTCCGCGCGCACGGGGACACGCGCGCGCACACGGGGACACGCGCGCGCACAGGCGCGGGGCGGTCCGGGCGCGCTGGGACAGGGACAGGGACAGGGACAGGGACAAGCCCTGGAACAGCTGCCCAGGGAGCTCGTGCAGCCTCCATCTCTGGGGACATCCCAAAGCCAGCTGGACGCGCGCCCGTGTCACCTGTTCCCGGTGGCGACAGGGGTTCAGTCTGGGTGTTCGCCAGAGGTCCCTTCCAGCCCCAGCCAGCCTGGGATTCCGGGATCGCGCGCTTCCGTGACAGGGACAGGGACAGGGGTAGGGAGAGGGCAGAGCTGTCCCTGTCGCGGTCCCTCCAGCCCCCGCGGGTCTCTCCCGCAGCCCCTCCTTGGCACGGGAGGAGCTTTCCCTCCGCAGCTCCTGGTGTTTTGGCTCCGGTGGCACGGGGCTGTGGAGGGATGTCCCGTGCGGGGCAGCTCCGTCCCGGAGCGGTGGCATGGGACACGGTGACGTGCACGGGTCTGCGGGCTGAGGGACAGCCCTGGGGAGCAGCGGGAGGGATGGAAGCGCTTCCAGCAGGGTCTCCGCTGCTCTGTGCCAAGCAAGGGACAGGCGACGTGTCCCCTCAGCGCTGTCCCCAAGCGTGGCAGGAGCCTCACAAGGGGACAGCAGGGCTGGGGCCAGGTGTCCGCAAAGTGATCGATCCTCGAGGCCGATTTTGAACTCTCAGCCACAGGGATCACAACATCCCCTGGCCCTGGCTTGGCCACCAGATCGCCTTCCCCTGGTGACTTGGAGTTCTCAAGTAAATTTTTCAATTTGGGTTTTGAAGGTTCGGTGAAACTCAGTGCTTCACCATAAAGCAAACATATGGGTCCCGAGCTGCTCTGAAAAAAGAGAACACCACCAGAGGAGAATGACTCCCACCTAGCAACAGAACTAAAATTGCGGAGCTGAGATCCAAAACTGAAATAATTTAGATTTGTTTACTTAGTATTCCTCTCCAGCCTGCCTAACTATTGTTGCAGAAATTAACCCCTCCGAGCAGCGGCAGCACATGCCGGAGTGCGATGGAGAGAAAAGCGTGCACATTTTGTCTCCCCGGCGGCCTCGAACGGACGCTGGGAAGGATCCGAGGCTGTGCCGGGCTCCCGGGGCTGATCCCGGGCAGGATCGCAGCCGGAGGATGCCGCGCTCGGCCTGTCCCGGCGGTTCGGTGGCCGGGGCCCTGCAGGGCTCCCGGGGCTGATCCCGGGCAGGATCGCAGCCGGAGGATGCCGCGCTCGGCCTGTCCCGGCGGTTCGGTGGCCGCAGTCCCTTTAACCCGCTCGGGCCTGACCGCGCTGTAAGCCGCGCTCAGGCCTGCCCAGGAGCACCTGCGCTCCGCTCCGAGCGAGCTCACCGCGAGGCGCTGCCCGCTCTCCGGAGCTCTCCGTTTGCTCATGAGCAGCCCTGGAAAGCACTCCCAGGGCCAGAATGGCACAGCATTCCCGTTCCCACCCTTCCAGAGGAGTGCCGACCCACGCCGTGCCGGGCTGAGCCATTGCCGTGCCCCAAGCGCGCCCTCAGGCCCTTGGATCCCGGCCGGGCCACCGCGGCTGCGACCGGCAGTCGCCAACCACGACGTGTCCCGGCCCGTCCTTCCCCCACCAAAGACATCCAAAGTGAGTATTTCACCCGCCTCTGCGGGCACTTTTTCCACTTGCACTTTTGTTTTTGCAAGTTTTTTTTTGTCTCGCACTAACTATGGCTGCGTGCGCGCGCCCCCCTGGCCCTGCGCCATAGCAAATCTGAGCGCGATTTGTAACCATGAGTTCGGTAAAGTTTTACTTCTAATTCCGGCTAAGTGCTGTTAAATGTTGTTCCTCTGTGAGGTTGTTGTGGTTAAGCCATAAATTAAGGTGTAAGTTAAGTTGAGGTGCTGCTAAGTGTAAGTGTTGTTGAGCTTTAGGCCGCGTTCCTTTTCACCCTTGTTTATACACACACATGGAGGAAGTTCCAATTAATTTCTGCTCTGATTGCCTGGATTTTGTTTGGTTTTGTTGTTGCTTGCTTTTCTTGTTGTGCCTTAGTTGTCCTTTGTAAGTAGAGTGAATTTTGCCAGCAAACCTGTTGTGCTTTGTAGTTTAATATTAATTCTGACTTTTCCTCATACCCTTGATTTTTTGAGCGATCTCAAGCACACTCGTTTGGGACAGAGCCCCATTCTGCATTTCTCAGGCATGGTTTGGGGGTCAGAGCCTCAATTTGCATTTCTCAGGCATGGTTTGGGATATCAGAGCCCCAGTTTGCATTTCTCAGGCATGGTTTGGGATATCAGAGCCCCAATTTGCATTTCTCCCAGCGTGATTTGGGTTCACCAGGTCAATTTCCCCCTGAAATGAGCAATGTTGATTTCTTGTTTGTTTACCTGAGGGTAAACGTGTAACACGTTGATATTACCAGTGGTGGCAGAGTCCTTTAGGCAGGAATTTGAAGACTTTGCTCTTGTTCCACAACGTGGAATTCCAGTTGGGTATAATGTGGGATTGTTACACAAATTGCAGTTTATATAATACTGTTAGGCTGATAGCTGAAGCCTTGTCTGGTATCAGGGCCTCAGGACTGAATTTGGGGGTGTAAAACACCTCCTACCTGCTCTGTATCCTTCCAGAATTCTGGTTCCAGGTTGGAAGCAGCCACGATATCAGACAAACAAGTGTATTCTAACGAGCAGGGAAATGTGGAAGTTAAAAAAAAATGAAAAAAACTGGAATTTGTCTCAATTTCTTGGTCAAGCTCTGAGAAATTTTAACTCTGTTGCCCTCAGAACTTTAACCAGGCTCTACCCAGTTTAGGGTACCACAGAATATTTTTATAAGTTTTTCCCCTCTCTCTTTAACGGCATGTGACCAAAACACCCCTGAGTTCCATGTAAGTGAGGAGGTAAAATTAGTTTTTAAACTCAAAAATGTAAAGACCCAAGTACTTTTGCTGGAGCACCATAACACATAAGAAAGCAAATATAAATGAAAAGATCACTGTGATGACAGCAAGTTTAAACATCACCAGAGACTTTTGGGAAAGAACCCCCCCATAACACATCCCAGAGGGGACTTGTGTTAAATTCTGCTTAGTCACACTTCCAAGAGCCTGGGAAGTTCCATAAAATGAGTGGGAGCCTCCAGCTTCTGACCAAGGGCAGAGTTTCTGCTCCCTGGAGCTCTTTCCAAAGTTCCTTTTTACAGGAGAAATAAACCCCCCAAACCAACAACCTTTTAGCTGATGATGAGGGAGGGAGAATAATTCATTTAATGTTTTTATTCCACTGCTCTGTTTTCCCAGTGGGTATTTCTCCTTTCTGCCATTAGTTACTATTAATTATGAGCAAGCTGGGGGGGTAAATTAATGGCTGTCCCAAATCTCTGCCAGCATCATTTCCATGTGTCCCAACTAATTTTTCTTCTTCCACACTTACTTCAAAAGAGTGACTTAAATGTCAACAACAGAGTATTTCACTTTATTAACTTTGTTCACCTTGGTCCTGGCATTGCGGGCCCTCTTCCACTCATCCACAGATGTAGGACAGGATTTTGGAAAAAAAATGCTTCATTGCCTAAGAACTACTAAGTTTGCTCACAAGCAGGAATGTTTCAATTTAAACATGTGGAATATATGCTTTGATAGCCCATCTCATCTTTTACATAGCACCTGGCAAAATGAAAGCCACAGGCAGCTGCAGTTTTTGGGTTTAAATCTCTGCATTCTAAGGATGACTCTGTGAATGTTTTGTCTCTCCCTTGGCATTTGCATGATCTATTTTATATACTCACAGAAAACAAAATATGTGATAAAACAGTAGATGGGGTTTTGAGGATGTGTATGAACAGGTTTAAATTTATGTGTCAGCACACAACTGAAAGGACACTTGGAATATTTTAAGATCTGTGTATTACACACTTGCACACATATAAAATGTAATCTGTGTATATATAATATATAAATGTGTCACTTTACTCCTGTGAGCTGGATCCAGGAAGGAAGGGTGAAGGCAGAAGGGAAGTGGAGCTGCAGGGGGCAATGGGGAGGCAGGAATTCCTTGGCATGGATGTTTCTAGGGAACATGCCGTTCCTGTGGCTGCCACCCAGGGCTCAGGGGGCCCCTGGGCTGGGTGCAGAGGTTGGCACCTGGCAGGCAGGAAGGAGAAGGGCTTTATTCCTTGGAGAAAACGAGGGAGCTTAATTTGCAATCCCATTTGTGGTGCATTGTGGGGAGCCCCTGGGGCTCGTTATTGCTCAGTGACCCTTGCCAGGGCTCAGCCTGGAGCCTTGGTGCCCCAGCCCCAGCAAGCACAGACAGCGTGCCAGGGGCTCCTGCTCCCTCCTGGTGGTCCCGCTGGGACTGGGATTGAGCGTTCCCTGTCCCGCTGGGACTGGGATTGAGCGTTCCCTGTCCCGCTGGGACTGGGATTGAGCGTTCCCTGTCCCGCTGGGACTGGGACCGAGCGTTCCCTGTCCCGCTGGGACTGGGATTGAGCGTTCCCTGTCCCGCTGGGACTGGGACCGAGCGTTCCCTGTCCCGCTGGGACTGGGACTGAGCGTTCCCTGTCCTGCTGTGTTCTGCTCCTGGGGGTGCCCGTTCCATCGCTCCAGGGCTTGCACCAGCTCTTTAATATTCTGATGGCTGAGCTGTTTCTCACCTCATGCACCCCATCATTGCAAAAGGGGCTCCACAGGAGCACAGTTCCCTGTTGAATGCAGTCAGGATGAGGAGAGGGCCTTGCACAGGTAGCCAGGAGGGAACAACACTTTGTGTTATCCCCAAACCTGGGTGTGACTGGGATATTCTTGTGTGGCTGCTGTAGCCCAACCCCACCAAACTGCATTTCTGCAGCACCCTGTGGGTTTTCCTGAGGTGCCTCTCCTCTGCAGAGCTCACGCTGGTCTCCAGCTGCTCTGGTGTATCTGCAGACCAATTCTTTGCTTATTTTCCCTTTTGCACCTTTAGTGGTGCTGAGGACTTTGGTACTAGCAGTGTGTTGAGGTGAAAAGAGTCACGCTCCCTCTGCCCTCCGTTCCTGCCTGGTTTGGTTTCGTTTGGGGCTTTTTGCGTCCTGGCTCATTCACATTCTGCCCACTCCATTGTGTTGCTGCATGAATGCTCTCTGCAGCGAGCTGATGAGAGACCATGACTTCACCCACTGGAGGCACTTCTCTGCTGGAAACAGGACAGGACAATACATTTCAGCCTCACTCCCTCTTTTCCCCCCTGTGCCGTGTCAAAAAATTAGGGCTGGCATCATCAGTTGCTGAAATGTCCCTTTGGGAAAAGCCCTGTCATAACAAACTCAGATGCCTGTGAGCATCTTTTCCACTCCAGCCTTGGCACTGATATTCTGTGACCCAAGGCAGGGGCAGGAGGAGCTGATCAGCTCTGAAACCATGAAGTTGTAGCTGAGAAACCCAAGGGCAGCATTCCTAGATTGCTTTTTTTGTGGTTCTAAAGTAGCTTGAAGTGCAGTTGAAATATTTCAGTTGATGTAGGGCAGTGTTTTTTAGGAATGAATGAAATGTCCAAGCTGAGAAGTTAATCAGCACAGTTATTTTTATTGCTTTGGGTTACTCAAGTCTTCCTTCACTAATTCCTGATTTCTCCTGCTTTTGTAATTTATACAAATCTGATTTTCTCACCATGATAAATAAATTGTTTCTCACTCCTGGTTTTACTTGTTTGGCCAAGGAGATAAGAATGGAGAGGTATCACACAAAATACTGGAAAAAAACCCCAAAGCAGCAGAGAAAGCTTCATTATTTTGTGCCTGTAAGTGGATCTGCTTACAAGGCTGCCTGATTATCCACATTAACAGCATTAAAGCCGTGCACAGAGCTCAGGGCAGGATAATTCTGAGCAGCTCTGTGTGCCTCCCGTGGCCCTGTGCCAGCCTGTGCTGCTGAGGGCACAGCTGCTGTGCCACCCCAGCCCATGGGCAGTGTCCCTGGGGCTGTGGCAGTGACAGAGGGGAGTGCTCCATCCCCCAAACCCATGGAATTGGCCCGTTTGATGTAACTTTCCAGTGCTACGAGCCAAACAACTTGGAAGCTACACTTAATGGTGGGAAATCAATCAGATTCTTATCCTAAACTGCAACACTGTCCAGGGAGCCAAAAATCCAGCCTCTGTCCCTGGAGGAGTGCCATTAAAAATAAGGAGCTGCTGTTGGAAGGGAATTCCCGGGGTCCTGGATACAACACCAAAGTTTAACTGTGGGGCAGTCACAAATAAACACAAACCCAAAAAAATCCATCCTCACCAGAAGCAATGAGGGGTTTCCCTCTGGGCATTTGGGATTAAATTGCTGGCACTGGTCTCAAAAGATCTTCTTTTGTTTTCTCAGATTAGATAGAGCATTGAGAGCAGGCAGAGGCCAAAATCCTTCATGTGTTCTTCTGATGTTTTATGCTCTGTATCCTCACCTGGTGTTTGCTGCAGTGGATTTCAGCCTCAGTGAGGTTGGGTTTATTCTCCATTGCTGGTTAACCTGCACGTTCTCCCTGATGTTATTTATGGTGGCATTAGCTCCTGCACAATGATTTTTATCAGCTTTACTAATTTTATGATAACCTTGCTGGGCCATCTCCATGTGTAAATATTTTAGGGGAGATTCCTGATTCAAAATATTGACAAAAGGAAATGGAAGTGATGGCATGGTTGAGGTATTCTGGCTAGCAGGTCCCCTTCTGAAAATCGCCTGGGGTTTCTTGGAGGACAAATCTTGGGAAGGCTATGCCAGGATGACAGGTCATGTTCCCATGTTTGCGTTTCCATCTGGCTTGCAAAAATAGTCACTTTTAATGGCATAATTAACAAAGGCTCCCACTGAATTCAGGGATGTGGGGTGCACAGTCACAGCCGAACATCCCCTCTGCATCACAGAGTGGCTGGAGCTGGGGGACATCCCTGGGAATCCTCTGGTGCCACCCAAACCAGGATGCTCAGGGTCCCTTCCAGTCTGGTTTTCAGTGTCTGCCAGGACTGTGCCAGTGTTTGATGACTCTGCCAGTGAAAACATCTTTTCTTATGCTCACAAGTCAGATCCAGGTGAGAAGCCATCTTAAACCAGATTAAAAATGGGACAAAGGCTTTGTGCTGCAAAATCTTCTAAATATATTTTAAAAATTCCTCTGTGCAACAGCACAATGAGGTAAAAAATATTTTCTTCCTTTATTCAGCAGGAAAAGCGTGAGCTCCACAAGGGGTGACCTACATATGCACTTGCTTGTTTGTTGAGCTCAAAACCTTTGCTCACATTCCATAAATCAGAATAATTTAGGTTTGAAAAGACTTCTGAGATCACAGAGTCTTCCTTGCATTTCTTAAACATCCACATTAATTCATATTGAATCTCATTAATCTTGAATTGACAGAGGGAAAAAAAAAACCCACACAAAATTGTGGACAGCATTTCTATTAAAAAACCAAAGCGAGAATTAGGGCTCTTCCTGTCTTTTACAGAACAAGTGCTCTGTGTAAGATCTGACTTTCTGACTTTTAACAGCCTCTTGAGTGCAGAGGAGTACCAGGAGCAGCAATTCCCGGTCCCAGGGGCATTCCAAGACAAATCCAGAGACTTGGACCATGAACACAGGAGTTTGGCATCTTTTGGAAGTGACACCAGGGAAACAGTTCTGGGAGCAGCTCCCGTGGCCCAGGAGCTGCTCAGAGCCTCGCTGCTGAGCTGGGGCACTCGGGGTGATGTGACCCCGGGGGAAGCCCCCTCCTGTCACAGTCCATGGATATTTCTGGATGTGCCTTCCCCAGGCAGCTCCAAACCAGGTCAGGCAGGGCTTGGAGGGTTGGGACATCTGCTAAAAAAAGCCCAGGTGTGAGAAACATCCTTCTGCCCTGGAGGAGGGGCTGTCAGAATATTGTGCATAGCTTTAAAATAGCTTTTTAACACTTCAGTTCCAGAGAAAAACCCGAAATGCAGGGAATCCACAGCAAATCTGCTGTTGGTTGTGGACACAGCGATCTCAGTGGAGCAGTGCTCGTGGTGGATGAAATCCCTAGAAACACAAAAAAGGGAAAACCAGACTGGCTGGCAAGGAATTGGATATAAAAACAGACAGTTCACACATAACAAAGAAATTCACTGTGTGCAATAGTGTGGCATGCACAGAATAAGAATATTAAACATTTGCATTGTTTAATATTTCCTGCTTTTAATAATTATAGTTAAAAAGTTTCCCAGGCAGGGTTGTGATAAATAGAGCTCATTGCAGTTTGGTGATTCTCCATCTGCAGTGAAGGAAGAGAGAAAAATGATTGCTCAGATTCCTGCCTTTGCATATCCCTTTTCAAATCTATAATTTATTATCATGTACCTGTGTATATTTTAGCCTTCATTTTTCAAAAAGATGAACATAAATTAAACAGGAATTCGGCAATCACTGAAGATTTATTTTGTCACTAATGATGGTCTAGTAGAAATACAGGTAAAATTCTAAAGGCAATTTCTTAGGGCTTGAATAAATTTGCTTTTTAGCTTCTTCTTTCTGGAAAAGTTAACAAGAAGCTGCCTGGCCATTTCTGGGGGAAAAATGTCTATGTTTCCAACAATCAAATCTTACAGATATTTATTCAAATTGTTCGTTCATGTTCCAGAGCATGAATTTTGCAGGGCTATTTCCATCTGACTGCTCAGGGGGTGTTGGAATCAGAAATGCAGGGAACTCTCAGAACTTTGGGCCTGTAAGCCAAAGCTCGGGATTAAACCCAGGGTTCCATCTGAGACCTTGGAAAAGGCTTCCAAGCTTAGGTGCTAGGAGGGAGAATGTGGATTTATAGTTCATGTTAAGCTGAGTAAAGGAATGTTTAGAGTTTTGGAGTTTAAGATATAGAAAAAATAATTTAGTTACAGAGGTGAACGAGGAGTTTAGAATGCAGCACTGTAGGTTTGTGTGCCATAAATGATTGGCTAAGCAAGCTCACACTGTAGCATGGCTCCATAAGATGAAATATTTAAAGATTAGGTCAAAACCATAAAAATATCCTTGTTGGCAGTGTTTTATTGGTCAATAACTCCTTTAAAGATCTTGTAACTGAGGGTCTTGTGACCTTCTGAGCCATGCAGTGATGATGTGAGCTGAACTCACCCCCCCTGCTCATGTAGAAGAGAAGAACATAAACTTCAGCATCAAAACAGCTCAGAGGTCCTGTCTGGAATCCCTCCCCACACTCCCCACAGGTGAATTATCACAAGGAGGTGTGGTTCTCCTCACAGAGAGTATCACTGCCTGCTCTGCCTGCTCTGGTGTCCCAGTCTGCTCCCTTCCCCACGGCTGGCCAGGGTGGTGCACACTGGGGAGCAGAATGTGTGCCCAGGTCGGGGCTCTCTGCGGTGTTCTGGTGTTTGCCCCGAGGCAGATCCTGTTTGTGGTGTGCCTTAGGAGGAGTCAGACATCACCTGCTGCCTGCCTGTGCGAGGCCAGGGACATGAACACACCTGGAGTTGTAGTTCAGTTTGTGTCACAGCTGGCACAGCACCCTGAGATGCCCTGGTGCCTCTTGTAGCAGCTCCTCCTTTGATCCGTTTGCAAACACCCTTCTTCCCCCTCTTGGTCCATCCTTGTCCTGGAGATTTGGGGTGACCTCACTGCAGCCTCTCAGTGCCTCAAGGGGCTCCAGGAGAGCTGCCGAGGGGCTTTGGGCAAGGGTGGAGGGACAGGACACAGGGAATGGCTTCCAGTGGGAAGGAATTCCTGGCTGGCAGGGTGGGCAGGCCCTGGCACAGGTGCCCAGAGCAGCTCGGGCTGCCCCTGGGTCCCTGGCAGTGCCCAAGGCCAGGCTGGACGGGGCTGGGAGCAGCCTGGGACAGTGGGAGGTGTCCCTGCCCGTGGCAGGGGTGGCACTGTGTGATCTTCAGTGTCCCTTCCAACCCAAACCATTCCATAATCTTAAGGGAAGTTTGGTGTGCTGTCTCAGAAATGATTCCTGTTCTTTTCCAGTGAAATCAGCACAGGGCTCTGGGTGTTTTCACCTGAATAACCTGCCAGCCATAACAATTTGTGACTTTTGCAACTGAGTCAGGCTGTTTTAATCTTAAGCAATGTAAGAAAGCAAAGCTTTCTGCTGACACAAAAATAAACCAGGTCTTGCTGGTGGCAGAAGGACTCTGACTCTGGATGCTGTTGCAGCACAGAACTGTGTATTCAGAGAAAGAAATGGGAATTATAAATCCCCCTGAACTCTGTGGGTATAGCAGCACTTTGCCCATGTGTGAAATACCTGTAGAACAAACCCAAATGTGTCCCTTTCATCGAAAATGTCAAAAGAAATATTTTCTGGCACAAAAGTACTCTGCAGCTGTGTGCCATAGAGGCAAGATTTGACTCCTGCTTTGTCAGCCTGGTGAATTCCCATTGCAGGGGGCAGAGGCTCCAAATACTGCAACAGGGAATTTATTTTATTGTGCTGGGATGTCAGTGGCGCTGCAAGACGTGGAGACAAATGACGAAAACTTTGCCATTTGCCACATAACCTCAGGAAAATGTGCTCTGCTACTATCCTGCACTTGCTTAATTGGAAGACCTTGGCTGTTTGTAATGGGGTTATTTGTAACAGTGAATTGTGTTCAGAGACCTTCTAACAATGCTTCCAGAGAGGAGCTGAATCTATACTGAGCTTTAGTGAAATTAATAATAACCCTGAAAAATCACAGAACGAACTGGGTTGGAAAAGGCCTTTGAGACCATCAAACCTGTGTTTAGCTAAAGCACCCACTGCAGGATGTTGCGCTGACACCTCAGACAGTGACAAAAGTTCAGGTGAGCTGGGGAAGTCCTCAGGTGTGATTGACAGGAGCACTCTCTGCAGAGAGGTGTTGATAGAAAGTGCCATTTTATTATCTCTATTCTTTATTATCTTTGTTTTGCCTCAGCCACACTCAGAGCCCCTGCTCTGAGGCACCACATAGGGCGTGTTTTATCCAAATCCATCCTTAAAATAAACGTTTCCCCTTGAGAAACATTTAAAGGTTTTCAGGGATAAGGTGATGAACAGCATTTCTCTGAAAAAGAAGGGTTAAGTGTTAGTGGCATCACTGTTACAACTTCAACGTATTTTCTGTTAGAAAGAAATCAGACATTCCTACAATGACTGAAAGTGTTAAATGCTGTGCTGAGAATTAAAGGGGGTAAGAGAGGTAAGAAGGGTTATTTCATTTTATTATGAGGATTAAAATGCACTGAGTGACTGGAGTACACAAAATTCTCCTTGTGTCCTTCAGTTTTCTGCTCCTGTACATCCTTGAACAGAGTGGTTCTCCCCGAGCAAGCAGAAAAATCTATGAGATCCTCAATTTCTGCTCACCTGTGTTATCATCCCGATTTGGGGTGTTTTATTCGTTCCTGTTATCTCCATCTGAAGTGTGTGAGGGAAGGGAAGAGCTGCTGACAGGAGGAGAGGGTGGCAGGGAGTGGTGTTAGAGATGGACACCACCAGAATTCCCTGCAGTCAGTGACATTCCGTGAAGCTGAACTTCCAGTAGATTTGCATTCACTCAAACGTGTTTTGTCTTCATGTCACAATTACTTGTTGTCATTTCAGTGGTGTCTTTCTGATGGATTAGGATGGCAGCTGGGCCCTGTGCGGTGCCAGGTTTGTGACTCTGAAATCCAGCCTTGGTTTTTGTCTTTGTTGATTTCCTGTAGGTGCAGGGATCCAGGCTGGGCATCTCTCGAGGGAAGTTCTGGGATGTGCAGATGCCTGTGCTGACTCTGTGGGCTGCAGTCTCTCTGCCAAAGGAAGCAGGTATGGCCAACACACCTGCATGGGGTCAGTGTATCAATGTATAACTTGTAAATGGTTGGCTGGGAGAAACACAAACCTTGTGCTCAAAGTGCAGGCAAAACTGGGGTTGTACAGGAGTCTCCAGCAGATGAAGTCAGTTTGCTGTAGCAGTTATGGACACTTAGGGCAGGATCACAGGGCAGTGAGTGCACTGGCTGAGGCACATCAGAGATAAGAATCCCTTATCACACGTGGCTCCAGGGGCACTGAGAGCTGCAGCTTCCTCTCCTTCCCTGCACACCCAGTGAAGAGAGGGGCCACAGAGAGCAGCTCCCCTGGGTTGGGGCTGGGGCTGTGCCACCCAGCCCCTCCTGCAGCTCTGCGGGGCTCAGGGCAGCAATCTCCACGCCATGTGCTCCTGCCAGCACGCCTGGCATCAGGCTGGGGGCAGCCCCTGTGGCAGAGCTGTGTGCCAGCCCTTGGCAAGAGTTAATTTGTTCAGACACGTTGCAGAGGGCAGCAGCGTTCCCCAGACAGGGATAACACATCTGCTTGGACAGAGCCCTAATGGCAAATCATTGCATGACACAGTTCCTGAGCTGCTTGTGTCTTCCTGTGGCTCTCCCAGCCCCAAAAGCCTTGGGATGCCCGGCTGGGAATGTCTGTTCCGTGCCTCTGTGTGCTCAGGGAACACTGGGTTTGCTCTCTGCAGCCTCTTTTCCTCACGTGCTGAGAGAACACATACCAGAGTAGCATTTAGCACATGCTCATTGGAAAGTTTCCAGAACAGAGGGCGAGTGGCTCTTTGGGATTGTCTCCTCATAGGAAAATACCTTTGTTGGAGAGCTCCATTTTTATTAGTTCTCTTCAGAATTAAGCATTTCCTAGATAATTTATCTGTTTTGTAGCCTAGAGGCTGCTCTCATAAACCACTTCAGGGCAAAGATAAAGCTTCTTTTATCCCCCTAAAAGACTTCTCATACTTAAGGCTCTGGATGGTTTTTGGTTATGGTTTTTGGCCTGTTTCTGCAGCATCCGATTATCCCTTGGCTGTGTAGTGGCAAAACTTTGCCTCCTTCTCTTTGGTTCTCTCAGAGGTTTTTTTCAGAGGCTAGCAGGGGGTGGAAGGAAAAGGAGAACGAGGTTTTTACAGAGTATGGAACTTCTTTGGGGGCACTTGATACTTCTGTAGGGAGGGCTGTGTTCCCACAGGGAACAGGGGTGACAGAGGATGGGAAGAGGGTGCTGGGGACTTCGGAGAGGGGAAATAAGAAGCGAAAAATGCCTTTTTGTGTGTGTGTGTGTGTGTGTGTGTGTGTGTGTAATTCCTGATATATAAAGACCCTCTGGCCAGAATTTTGTGTCAGCTGAGGCTGAATTTATGCTTTGGAAAGGAGGAGGAGGTTTCTGCTCAAAGTGATGCTAGAGGAACCCAGCATTCCTGGGAAGATGTGGCCAAGGCTGTCACCTGTGAATTTGTTGTTTTTTTTGCTGGGGGAGGGCAGGAAAATGTCACATGTGCATGCAGAAAACTCCTGTTTGACATTTGCTTTCCATTGCTGCACAGTCCTTCCCAACGTGTCACCATGTTCTCAGTGAAGTGAACGAGATTAGAACATACTGTTGAGGGGAAAAGAAATGAATCACTTTCCATTTAAAAAGATGGCTTTTAAACCTTCAGCTTCCCTTTAGATGAGCTAAATACCAATAAATGGCAAAAATCAGCTTCGTGCCTGGAGACCCTCTCCCCTTCCTCACTGGTGTGAGCAGGTTTCATCTCTTTTGTCTGGATTGCAGGCAGTGCAGCAGCTTTTAGAGTTTTGTTAATGCCAGGTTCTGGCCTATATTTTCTTTTTGCAATCATGACTATTATTCTGGTCTGTGCAGCCCTGTGGGTGGGCCTGGCCCTTTGTGGGTGAATAAAAAGGCCACGTCTCCTCTGCAGAGCTCAACATTTCTGTGTGGAGCTCCCATTCTGTATTTTCAGAGCCCTTTTATAGAGCACAGAGCAAAGACCTGGGCTCTGCTCCCTGCAGGGACACATGAAATGATTCAGTGATGTCCCTCGATGCCCCCGAACAGCTTCAGAAAAAGAAATGCCTTGTTCAAGCTGCTCTTGCAAATATTTCAGCATTTAAAGTGAATCCTGCACTGGTGAGGAGCAGAGGCTGCTCCACTCATCTGAGCCTTGGGATGAGCTCTGCCTTTGTGAGAGGCTGTTCCCAAGGGGCTGCTCGGCCACGAGAGGAGGTCTGGGAGGTGCACAGGAATCCAGGGGAGGAGAAAGGGTGCTCTGAATAGGGGAGAACTGAAACCTGCTCCCATCATTGGTGGCATTACACTGAGCATGAATATTGCTTTGTTGTTCCACACTCCTGCAAACAAATTATTTCCTAATAATTAGGAATGCTTAGAAAGTGAGCAATTCATGGGGTCCTCTCTCATGAAATACTGTTTGTAAAACAGAGGCTGTGTTCTAAAGGACAGCAATCTGAGCTTGAGGAGCATTCTCACACAATGCAGTGATTTTAAATCCCAGAGGTAAACAGCAACCCCCTGAAGTGTCCTTGTGTGCCCACGGGCAGCAGGGAAGGGGATTCTGCCCCTGTGCCCAGGTGAGAGCCCACCTGCAGAGCTGCCCCAGCCCTGGGGACACAGCAGCAGCACCTGGAGCTGCTGGAGAGAGCCCAGAGGAGGCACCAGGATGATCAGAGGGATGGAGCCAGGCTGGGAGAGCTGGGGGTGCTCACCTGGAGAGGAGAAGGCTCCAGGGAGAGCTCAGAGCCCTTGCAGGGCCTGAAGGGGCTCCAGGAGAGCTGGAGAGGGACTGGGGACAAGGGATGGAGGGACAGGACACAGGGAATGGCTTCCACTGCCAGAGGGCAGGGATGGATGGGATATTGGGAATTAGGAATTGTTCCCTGTGAGGATGGAAAAGCCCTGGCACAGGGTGCCAGAGAAGCTGTGGCTGCCCCTGGCAGTGCCCAAGGCCAGGCTGGACACTGGGGCTGGGAGCAGCCCGGGACAGTGGAAGGTGTCCCTGCCATGGCAGGGGTGGAGTCAGAGGATCCTCGTGTCCCTCCCAGCCCAAACCATGTGTCACCCCACAATTCCATGTGGCTTGGATGCCCCGTTCCTGATGCCCCGCACTGAACTGGGACTGAGAATCCCAGAGTCTTTACTGGGCTCGAGGATCCTGATGGGAAAATTCCAGCTTTGGAGCTCCCAGTGCCAGGGCAAGGCCCTGTGTTAACAGCTTGTTATGCTTAAGGAGCAGTGAGCACTGGGAATTATTATGGGCCATATGTTCCTAAAAGGGTTTTAATGTGGATTAGGGGCTTATGTAACGTGTGGGCCTAACCCACATTGGGCTTAATTTATGGTGTTTTCTCCTCATCTTTAAAAAAAATGGCTTGTTTCCTAATGATAAGCTTGAGTACTAATTTAATTTACATTTTACTGTTCCCAGGCACAATCAGAGCACACTGGAGTAAACATTTAAAGCCCCTTATGAAACTATTTGTTGGGTTTGCCATTATGCTTTTGGTTTTTTTGGATTTTTTTGAGCAATGTTCTTGTTTTCCTCTGATGAAATAGTCTGCTTAGGTTTGATTTGGAATTATAGGATCCACAAATTAAAACAATGAGTCTGCTACAATCTGTAGTCTCCTTGGAGAAATGAAAAAAAAACTTCAGAAAAGTTTGTCAACGACAGGAATTTTCCAAGCTCCTGGAATAGGAAAACAGAAGACAGCTTCAGGCATACAAAGAAAATAAAATCAAAGTCTAGAGCAAAAAATCCTAACACTAAATAATTATATAGCATAGTTACTGGGGGGAAAAAAGAGAGGGTTAAATTGGGGATGAACTCTAAGTTTATCACCAAAAAACTTTAAAAATTTTGAATCCCGAAGTGTGTTTTTATTCCCTGTGTTTCCAGCAGACCCTGCCATCCCTGCGGTGCTGTGCTGGGGAAGATGTGGGCTGTGTTTTGCAGAGCAGACATATGTTTGCCTGTGATGTGTCAGGGTTTTGGTGCCAGCTTGGTGTACTCTGGGGCAGTTCTAAAATGCTGAGCTGTTGTGGAAACAGTTCCAATTAAATCAGAAACGTGCAGAGATTCAGATTCTCTGCCAGCCAGCTAAAAAAAACCCAAAAAGACAGAAAGTCATCTGCCTTTTGTTATGTGGTATTACAATTATTGCTAATTTGAAAAGCATCTCACAAATTCACAAAGCATTTCTTCCCTGCACAGAGGCCAGGGGGATGTGTGCCCAGTATCCATTTATTCCTGTGCAGAGTTGGTTTTATCCTTGTTCTGACTAATTTCACACAGAAACTGGAGGGCTTTGGGGGTTTCCTTTGAAATTCCTGAATTTCTCCATCCAAGATTAATTTCTGTATTTGTTTAAGTGTTTTTACATGCATCCCTGTCTCTTGCTCTGAGACTTTAGAGAACAGGGGTCTGCTGTGTGTGTGAATTCCTTTGGGATCTGCCCCTGGCTGGGGTCAGTCAGTGCCTCACCCTGCTCTCACCGTGGCTGCAGAACTCCGGAGCTTCTCTGGAGTATCTCGTGCTGGATGCCAAGAATTCATTAATCACTTATTTCCCAAACACTGATAAAACTCCCATTTCTGAGCAGAGGTTTTTAATTCCTTCCTGTGAATCAATCATTCCTGCTAGGGGTGCAGTTGGGGTGGGGTTTTTCCCCTCTGGAAGCCTTTTTGAAATTTATTCCCTGTCTGGAATATGGTGATGTCCTGAAGTGGTCTTAGGTTACCTGCAAACATTTTACCTTTTCAGTGGCTCCTTTTAGTGGCTTCTCAATCTTCTTTTTTCCTCCCCTGATTGTAATTCCACCTCTTAAGTTAAACGTTATTATCGTGGCTCTGTGTTTTGACTTCTCAGCCTCCCTAAAGGTCAGGTTTGAATACTTTATGGCCTCCTTTGCCGAGAAAAAGTTCAGTGGCTGCATCTTGAAACAGGTCACATACTCTGCTTGAAACTAAATCAAGAATGGCTTTTCCTTTGTGGGTTTTGGGGCCAATTAATTGAAGAAGCAATCCTTTACAGTGTTTAAATTAATACTGTCTGCAAGAGAATGTCCTGACAGGTACTGGCTCTTTGTTTGAGCCCATCCTGTCCCTGACAGTTCAGTGTTTCCACCCCTGAGAAGGCACAGTCCTGCAGTGAATGTGCTCCTCCACGTCCTGCCTTTCTCCCAGCCTCAGCTTTGGAATTCTCCTTTCACTTTTTGGTTTTAATTCTCAGCCACTGTGCTGGGATTCTCTGGGATCACAGCCTGTCCCCTCTCTTTCTATGTTTCCCGTGCAGGGCTGGGTTCTGCCCCTCCACCTGGAGATCCGGGGAGCCCCAGCCTCCTCCTGCCTCCCCAGCTCCCAGCTCAGCCCTGCTGCTGGTGCCTTGTGCAGGCTGAGCTAGAACAGAGACTAGACAGAGCTAAAGACTAAAGCAGGGATTTATTAGGAGGCCTCAATGGATCCACCTTGGGCAGTACAAGAGCTTAGTCAGGGTTACACCCCAGGTGAACCCAAATGGTCACAAAAATGGACAGCTGGTCATGGGGTCTCACACTTTTATCAGTTCTGCTCCATTTGCATATTGGAGTTAATTGTCCAATTACAGCTTTAGCTTATGAAGTTCTATCCTTCTTGTTTTCTGTCTTCAGTTTACTGTTGTTTATGCTCTTGAGCCTGAGATTTGGATCATTTGTCCTTGGTCCCCAGCTAGAGCAGGAATTGTTTTGTCTCCCTGCTCTGTGCAGAGAGCTCACCATCCCCTGATAGGAAGCCCAGATCTACCCACTGAAGTAGTACAGAATCTGAAAAATGTAACAGCTAAAACCTGAGGCATCACTACCATTGATCCCCGTCCTTTCTGTGCTTCCCCAGCTCTGCCCTTGTCCTCCGGGGCAGGCCAGGGAGGGCTTTCCCCATCCCAGTGCTCTCACAGCCATCTCAGCATTTGTGTGTCAGATAATTACAGCCCGCCGTGCTACCCACCCAGAGGTGTGTGACAGCAGCCACAGGGAAATGCAAAACCCACCTTGGGCAGACATCCTCCCTCTCTTGCCGCTGTTCTCCTGTGCCTGCAGAGCCGTGCACAAGTGCACAGCCGTCAGCTGGAACGAGCTGGGAAATCATCTGGGAATCACCACTGAAATATACTGGAAAAGCCCATTTACAGCTCGGCTGGGGTGGTTAGGAGTTTAGGGAGGCGGGAAGAAGGAGATAGGTGACATCACTGTGTCACCGTGAGAGTGCAGGGGCTCACCTGGTGCCAGCACACCGTGTGCCACCCCTGCCAGCCCAGGGAAGCAGCAGGAACATGCTTGGGTGAAGGGAGGTGCTGGGAGCAGGGAAGGGCTGCTCGAGGAGTCGCTGAACAGAGCAGGACGTGTCAGGTTGGAAAGCGCAATTGCGAGGGGACCAGAGGTCCTGCCCAGCAGGGAGAAGGGAAATAAGGCGCAATTATTCCCTGCTTGTTGCACACACACAGCCCAGCACTGGCCCCGCACGAAGCAGCACTTTGTCCCAGAGCCCCCAAGATGTGACACTCACCCCTGGGCTGTGGCTCAGAGGGCAGACAGGAGGCTGCAGCCCCCTCTGGGACATGGACCTGGGGCTCCAGTCACAACCTTCAGATGAAGAAAGCCCCGCAAGGCAGATTGCTGGAATTGGGAGGGATAATTGCAGGCTGCATTACTGTGCACCTGCTGTGAGTCTCTCCTCCAGTGTGCCCTTCTGGTCCCAGCAGAAGCAGGGACAGGGAGCTTCTGGTCCTGTAAGGGCCTTCAGCAGCACAGCTCCTTGGAATAATGAAGCACGGAACTGAGGATTCAGCTCTCAGTGTCTCTTTGCTGGCCAAATGCCCTTAGTGGGGTAGTTTGTTCTCCCTTTGCTGCTTTGTGTACGCAACAATGAAAACACTGCTTGGAATGGGTTAGAGCTTTGTGGCAAAAGCATTTTTCATCTGGAAATGGGTTTTAACATTCTAGGTGGAAGAAATAGCCTGTGTGTAAATACTTCCTGTGCAAGAGACACAGCTATGGAGATAATTTTACACGGTTGCAGCAAATGACACTAAGTCATGCCATCCTTGCCATCAGCTACCAGGTGTATTTGTCAGAGCTGCTGCTGAGACAGAGAGGAATAGGGGGAGTTCTGCCTGCTTCTAACCATAAATAGCAAAAAAGGCACAAGAGGAGGCATTAAAATCCTGCACAGCATTTTGTTTGCAATATCTAAAGCAAAAGTGTCTTCCTGAAATGGTTCAGCATTGAACTGAAAGTGAGTTTCATATCCCCAGGATCAATTTCTTGTTGCATCCCTTCAACGACAGACATGTTTTCATTGTATGTGCAGATGTGGAGGGAATTGGAATCAAACATGAGCCAAGGACCCTTCTTGCCATCCCCTCAGCACTGCTGAGGCCATGCTTTACAAAGTGAAATAGAACAAACAGGATGCACCCGGAGGAAACACTCCAGTAAAAAACCCAAACCAGCAAGGTGGCTTTAGAATGAAGGCTGGTTTTACAGCCCCCTCTAGACACATGTGAGGAGATGAAGAGAGGTGAACATGATGCATTTGAAAAGGGGAAGATAGCAAAGGTCTGTTTTGCTCTTTTCTGAAATCAGGTTCTTTGAGAGCCACAGCTGTACCCGAGCTGGCAGGAGCAGCCTGAGCTGTACCTTCCCTTTGAGTTGAGCACAGCTGGCACTTGAGGCTTTCATGTTCCTGGTACTCCAGAGTGCCTCAGAAACCCACTTGAGTGAGTTGATGCAGCCACACAAACACTTCCCTGGTGTGGGACCCGAGGAGCCAAGTGAATTTCCTCTGTTCCTCCAGTGACTCTGGGGAGGGAAACACTTCCAGCCACCTGGGACATGAGGAGGGCTTGCTTTGGAATCCCAGCTTGCTGGCACTAATGCTGCTCTCCTGCTCCAGGAGCAAGCTTGGTCTTAAACATGTGGCTGAATGTTTGCTGGGTGGGCCTCAAAGCACAAAGGGAGGGGATAGTTTTCTCCTCTAGCTAGCTACCCTTTTAAAAATAATTCCTTCTGCTGTTTGAGAGAAGTGCTGCCTGAGGAGCTCTGGTTGCCTGCTGTCAGTGAGCCTTCCCAGCACAAAAGCCAAAGCGAGAAGCATGTTGAATGCTGCTTCACAGGAAAGAATTATTCCAGTGCATTGTCTAAGTGCTCCTGTAAAAGGTGCAGTTAATAAAAATGCATTGACTCACCTCTTCTCCTGCACAGTGCCCGGTTCCTTAAGCTTAGCAGGCAGCAAAGCCGGTGCTGTGAAACACATTTCCACTTGCTAATTAATAACCTGGTGGTCTCTGCCAGGCCCAGCTCTTTGTTTGTAGTTAGTGAAGCAAATGATGCTAATATCTGGTGCTGAACAGCACCTTTTCCCCCCACTGTAACTTATGCCAGGAAAAACTGTGGGTTTTAGTCCTAGCCTAAACAGCCTCAGGATGGGCTTTAGTCGCTTCTGTAGTGGGGGTTGTGGGGAAATTCGGTATTTTGGAATAAAGCAGCCCCCAGAGAGCAGGGCTGTGTGAGCAGGGAGGAGCCCTGCAGCCTGAGACAGAAGTGGTGCCTGGGTCCCGGTTTAGGCTGGGCTTGGAAGGTGTTTCCCTGCAGAGCACACTGCAGGGGCAGCAGCACCGGGTGCCTCTGCCTCCCTGCTCTTCCAAGGCCCCTGGCGGGTAAAGCTGGGAACCCTGAGCCTGTGCAGGTGGATCCACACATGCAGGCAGCTTTGTTTCAGGCTGCAGCTCCAGCTTTTAGGAACAGCCTCAGGGCCTGCCTCGGGAGCTCCTCTGTAGTAGCTTTGATGTGACAAATGTAGTCATACATGTGCTGGGGCAGAAATTAAAGGGAACGGGAGAGGAGTGAAAAAGGAGCCCTAATCAGTGCTGAGGATGATGGATTGACTCAGAATGAGACACCAGCCCCCAGTGCTGTGCAGCAGGAGGAGAGAGCAGGGAAAAGCAGGAGCAGCTTGGAAAGTTCCCGAGGGACAGAGTCCTGCAGCTCTGGGGATGGATGGCACCTCTGGAGCCACCCAGGGAAGGGCTGTGTCCCCTCCACAGGGGTTCCAGGGCAGGCTGATCACGGCAGTTCCTCTGCCCATGGCATCACGAAGTCTGCTGTGAGCAGAGCTCCTGTCCCAGCAGCCCGAGCACTCCCTGTTAGAAATGGATTTGCCTTCAGCTGTGTTACCCTGAATTTATAGTTGAGTAAGGAATGTGCACGACTCGTTACCTGGATAAATGCTAAAGGTGTCAAAATAATGTATTTCATTTGTAAAAGTTCAGAATGAGAAAAAGCTGATTTACAGGCAGACAGTGTTCTGGTCCCTTTCCAATATTTTCACATATAAATACAAAGGTCGACAAATGGAGCTTGTTTTTCCATGGAGACTACAGCAGCTCTTGATTTAGTAAACCACAAAAGTCCATGTATTAAAGCAAATAATTTCTTAATTCATTGTAGCATTTTAATGACTCAGTGTTTATTTTGATTTAAAGCTGTTTTTTAAGCCGCCTCAGTTCCTTTCTACTCAGGTAGAATAGATAATTCTCTCTGGCATGAAGCAGGCTCTGCTACATAGTCTAAAAAGATCTCCATAACCTTAAAACACTGCAGAAGATTCATTGCACTAGTCCTGTACCCAGTAATAAGATTCAAGTGTCTCATGGAAGGTCTCAATGATCCCTGGCAGGAGCTGCCTGACCCAGGAAGGTCACATTCCTTTTGGGCAGACCTGAACATCATTTAGGGGCTCAAAGTTCTTTTCCAAGCATTGTTTACCCTGAGGAAATGACAATCAACCGAACTCCCCTGGATTTTCCCATCATCTTTATTTAGGCAAAGCAAGAAAATCTCTGATTTCTGGGTTTTATGGGTTTAGAGCCTTTATTCCAGACTCTAAATTCAGGCTCACAATCTCTACTTCAGTTTTGTGTTTCCAGTCTCCTGAGTGTAGGTGACTTTCAGTGATTGAAGAATCCACAGAATCAGCTGGAGCTTTGGGGGTTCTGTGCTCCAGAATATCAGAGAAGACAGGGAAAAGAGGGAAATGCAGAATGTCCCTGTTTGGCCCAGGAGGTGCAACACCCACCACTACTGCTGCCAGGGGTGGGAGCAGCTGGATTTCTGCTTTCCAGGCAGGATGTGCAGCTGAAATAATCCCCATGGGTGTTGGTGTTCTTAGCTTTTACAGAGATGGGGTATCTGAGAGGTGTTTTAAAAGATTTTATTGTATTTTCAGTCTCGATGAATAGCGAGACACAAGAGATGTAAGACTCAGTGCTATTCTACCAGAAGCTAACTTACTTTTTGGTTACAATACTTTATAAATGTTTTTCAGCCTATTAGCTTTTGCCACACAATGCTGCTATTCCTTCTGTCACTAATCCCCTATATTTTTTCTCCACCTGGTCTTGCTGCAATGCATCTTTCACAGTTCTAATTCTCTAAAACATCTGGTCTTTTTGTAAGGCCATCTTTTGGAACTTGTTTCCAGTTCAGTCTCTCTCTCAGCCATGTCATCTCTGTTCTGTGCCCTTCCTAGGCCAGCACACCTTATCTCAGAGTTGGCATACGGATGTGCAAGGCTGTGTGAGCTCTGTCAGGCTTTGAGAACCCCTACAATCCATTTCTCACACGTGGGGGTGCACAGGGGGGCCGTGGGACTCCTCCTCTGAAAGGGCAGCCCAGCCCTGGCTTGTCAGAGACTGTGTTTGCAGCAGCCCCCAGGCTCTGAAAGGGAAATGTCAGCTCTGCTCTGGGCTGGGCTGGGGGGAGCAGGAGCAGAGGCAGCTCTGAGGGAGCTCATTAAGCATCATTCAGGGATGTTTTACCTCCCATCCCACCAGAGCCCCCAGAGGTGTGCACTGCCTTCCTCGTTCTCAGTCTGCACCAGGACTGGAGCCCCAGGCACCCCAGTGCAGCCCCAGCCCTTCCTGCAGCAATCCATTTAAAATCCAGCCCTGGGAGATCAGGTTGGCTGTGTAAATCCAGTTCCTGGCATCAGCCCACGCTGCCACATCCGTCCTGAGTCCCCTTCCTGACTTGTGTAGGAGGGGAATGGCTTCTTTTCACACTTGTATCTTCATTTTACTGACTCTGCCTTGCACTGCATCCTTGTTTCCTGGGTCAGAGCTTTGTCCTAGCCCATCCAATTGTAAGTGTTTAATTAACAACTGGGAAAAAATGAGCTAATCTGGTTTAGTAGCTGATAAGGATTTCCAGTCTATTGTCAGGTCCTCTTGCTTTCCTAATTCTTTTGCAATTGTGACATATGAATACAAAAAGATGTATCCTTTTTTATTTTTCCTCAAAAACTCTGAATTAGCCTTTGATTTTTTTTTTAGAGATGCATCTGTGATCTTTCTAAAATCCCTTCATTGTCTTTTTGCTCTGTCCAGCCTCCCTTAGCCAAACAAGGGAACAGAATAAAAAAGAAGCAAAAATTTGGACAGTGCCCCACTTAACTTCCAGTAAGTTCAGCCTTTGGCCTGCTACAAGCAGAGGTGAAAACCATGGCAGGATATTCCTTGTTCTCCAAGAAAAGACAAGTGATCTGCCTTAGGCTGATCACTCTTTGGCTTTAGAAGTGTGTGTGTTGTTCACACTCCTACACTGGCATTTGAAACAAGTGTCTTCATGACACAGCCTGCACGAGTGTCAAAATTCACAAATATTTGGGAATTCTGCAAGGCTTGTGTGCTGAGAGTCTCTTTCTCAGCCCCCTCACGTGCAGGAATTTTGGGGCTGCAGATTCTGAGAGTTTTTAGTCTAAAATTAGCACCATTTTCCCATTAACAAGCAGGTGTTTGCTTTTGCACACAAACAAGGTTGCAGAGCTGATCAAGCAACAGAAACATTTTTGTTTTCTGTGTTTTCTGTGTTGGCTTTTTTTCTTGTGTCTCCTGGTTGCTTTCAAGGACACATCTTACACACAAAAAAGTCTAAATAGACAAGCAGAAAGTGGAAAATTTACAAAATGATTAGATGTCACTTCCAATGAGTGGGTGGCTGGGTCAGCAAATTCAGAGGCCAGCGTGGGCCAAAATTGCTGTATAATCTGCATATGCATTTATATTGGTCTTTCTCCAAGGAATGTGCTGTCACTGGGAAGAGATGTGGCCTTTCCAATGGCCAGCTGCTTCCCTGGAAAAGATTGTTTGTCAAGTCTGAGCCTCAACATTTAGCAAGAAGAAAAACATGTTGTCCTTCTTTTGCAAATGTTGGGTTGTGATTTATCAGGGTTGTGTAGGTGATAAATGCCCAAATGCCCAAATGCAGGCACAGCTGGAGCTGCCCACTGGCCAGGGCAGGGGGAATAGGGGAAACAGCTGCAAATGGGAGAACACTCACAGGAAGGGAAGGAATAACGTCACAAACTTTTAAACTCCTGAAGATAAAGTAATCCTAGTCACATTTTCAGCTTTCTGTCCTGTTCAGAGGGTGTGACATTTCCTGTGATTTCATGTGGTGCTGTGTTTACTCTGTGTGACATCAGGAAAAGCACAACCAGGCACGAGCATCCCACAGAGCTTTGTCTTCAGCTGCAGGGAGATTCTTTTCATGGAAGGGATTGTGGGGTGTTCACTGGAGGTGTTCAGTGTGGCCAGTAGAGAGCTGTGCAGGGCAGCTGTCAGCCCTGAGAAGTGAAGATATTTTTATTTTGGTGGGAGGAGAATGAGAGTGGTTTTTTTTTTCCTTTTTCCTTGGATTAGATGGAAGGTGCAGCATAATTAGCAAGGAGATGAAAAGGTAAGGAGCTGCTGGAGTCCAGTGGAGGCCACAGAGATGTTGAGGGGTCTGGAGCATCTCTCAGGGGAGACTGCAAGAGCTGGAAAATGCAGGCACACCCTGTGTGTGTTAATGGTCTGCACAAAGCCCACCCTGGTGTTCCTGAGTGCATGCAGAGCCTGGCAAACAGATTAATGCATTATTTCTGAAAGCCCTGTGACTCTCAGCTGCTGTTGAGTTGAAATTTGCTCTGTGAATGTGCCATGGAGCTGCAGCAGCTGCTCGGGCAGGAAGGGCTGCACCACTTGGGGAAGCTGAATTCAAAATGTTCAGTAATTACAACCTCTCACAGTCACACACACTGCAAAGTTCTGACAGCAACATGATGTTCTTTTTGTGCCTGATTTGCATTCTGGAGAGTCTGGGCTATTCCTTGGGATACAGCAGCGTGCTGTGCTTCATGTTCCCCCTCCTGCACTGCCAGAGGTTGCTTGTTCCTCTCAGCCTGTGTGTTCAGCTCAAATCCTAAACCTGAGTGTTCCTCTCAGCCTGTGTGTTCAGCTCAAATCCTAAACCTGAGTGTTCCTCTCAGCCTGTGTGTTCAGCTCAAATCCTAAACCTGAGTGTTCCTCTCAGCCTGTGTGATCAGCTCAAATCCTAAACCTGAGTGTTCCTCTCAGCCTGTGTGTTTAGCTCAGGTCCTAAACCTGAGTGTTCCTCTGAGCCTTTGTGTTTAGCTCAGGTCCTAAACCTGAGTGTTCCTCCTAAATCCTGTCAAGCCATGGGAGGCTGGGGAAGGGGAGATAATGCTCTGGCCATGCGGGAGAAGGGACACTCAGGAGAAATCCCCTCTGTAGGGGTGGTACCAGGCACAGGTTCCCAGCCTGCTTCTCCCCGAGCACTCAGGAGCTTGTCAGGCAGGAGGAAAGGACAAAACCCCTCCTCGTGCCTGGCTGAGGGATATAAACCTACTGAATTTACTCCTGAGACTCAGCAAACTGGAGCAGGGCCCTGTCAGCCCCCGGCACACCCCAGGATTGTGCGTGCCATGATTTTAAGGACAGCAGCTCCTTGGCTGTTTCTCCAGTCCGTGCTCATTCACTGCACAGGTTTGCTGGGGCACTGGGGTCTTGCAGTGAGGAAAACCAGCTTTACAGTTTTGAAAACCCCAGCTCTTGGCCCCAGGTGAATGGGTGTTATCTCTCAGGGGGATGTGTGCTGGCTGCAAGGCACAATTCAGGCAAACAAGTGTAGGTCAGGCCTGCCCACGTTTCAGAGAGCTCTGCCAGATCTGGAGCACTTCTGGGCAGGAGATGAGGTGTGCACGCTCTGGGGGCTTTTTGTCCAAACCCATCTGTGCCAGATCAAAATCATTCTCATTTTAAGCAAATAGAAGTTTATGACTTTTCCGAATCATGTATCAGTTTGGGCTCAGCTGCTTCAGTGTCTATGAAAAGGATCTCACAATCAGCTTTTTTTAGGGATATAAAATCACTGCAGGGAGTGATGCCCCAGACATTCCCTTCCAATTACCCTGAACTGGAAGACTCAATTGCTCTGAGTCATTTCATTCTGCAATGACTGTTTTCACGGATGTGATTTAAATTATGCCAAAGGTTTTTAATTAAAGTCACCCTTGTCATGCAAATATTTAATTTGGATTGATATATTTTTAGCTATAAACCACTGTCTTGATTTTTGGAAAAGGCTCTTTAAAATTCATCGGGGTGTTTTGGTACAAGACTGTGTGGGTTGTGACATGAGGTATGTGTCAGTCATTCCCTCCCTGCCTGGCTGCTGGGGCTGGGGAGGTGAAATTCCACCTCAGACTCTTTCAGAGCAGCAGAGGTTGTTGCTAGGCTTGTGCCATTTCAGCAAAACATGAATAAAAATAATATTTCATAAAGGTGGGCTTGCAAAATCTTGTAACTTTCCCTGAGCTGGTGGAGTCACCCCCCTGCAGGAAGAGCTGAAGTGTTTTTGTGAAGAATTCTGGTTTTAGTGTTCAGCATTTTAAGCAAGTGTTTTAATACAAGAACTTTCAAGAGTCAGAGTCCGAAAAGTGAGCAGAAACAGCTGCAGACATCTTTCTCTTTGGAGAAGCTGTAGAGTGTCTGTCCTTTGAGTTATTCTGATTGCAGCCAGCAGCTGATGCAGTGTTGAGCAGGAAGCCAGATGAGGTGGCCTCTGGAGGTCTCTTCTGGCCTGTGCTTGCTAGAATTGCATGATTTGAAAGTCATCTGCACAATAAGTTATAAACCTGAGGGTTCCCACGTACTGAAAATCAGTAGTTTTTCCTTCTCTAGACCTTGAAGGAGTTCTCTATTTATTGTGCTTCCACAGTTCCTGCTGCATAATCCCTGCTGCATAATTCTTTAAAAATGGTAAATGGAGCAACAAAGGCAGCCAACACCTCAGAGAGCCAACTTTGCTGCTTTTCTCTTCCTTGCTCAGAATGCTGATGAGGGCTTTTTTGGGGAGGGGTGGGGGCTGTAAACAAAAATATTCCTGCAGCTTTTGGCTGTGAAATAGCAGTCAGAGAAAGCCAAGATTATTTCAGAGCATGTTCCTGTTTGATTCAAAGAGTCTCTCTCTTTTTTTGCAGCCACATTTAATATTCTCTGCCTGTCTAAGGTGCATTTAGACATGCAGCATAATCAGCCATGCTTCCCAAAAATGTGTGTGGTCAGAAGGAGAGCAGGAGAGCATGGCTGCAGGAATGTGTGGCTGCACCCACACAAGGGAGGGGATGCTTCTTGCAGCCTTTACTCCAGGGATTTTGCTTTAGCTCAGGAAATCTGCTCCTCCCTTTGCTTTGGGCCACGAGTCTGACTTTGCACTGCTCCCTTTTCCAGGTGGCCTTTGAGACAAGTACAGGGAAAGTGCTCTGAAAAATTGTTGTTATCTCAAGGGGGGCTTTAGGAAGCGCAAAACCTGCAACAGTGTTGGTTTTTGAAGGTCTACCAGCAAGGCAGACATTCCCAGGATAAAACCAGTGGCACCCTTTGGTCTAATCAAAGGTTAATTGAGTCTGCACTGTCAGGCTGAAGGAAGCAGAGCAGGATTTTAGAGAGCAGCATCAAAAAGCCCCATTTAGTGATCTGCAGAGGCTGCCAGCTGCTTGACAGGACTGAGCTGAGCTCTTTTTAAAGCAGGCTTCTCTTGTTAATAATGCTTCTGGTTTCTCTAATTATCTGCTCATTGTTCTGTAAGAGACGAAGCACTTGGAGGTTCCAGCTAAGAAAGCAGGCTCTGCTGGTACACAGCACAGGGCTGCCACAGAAGCTGACCCCAGCCCTACTTGAACAGCTGGTGTCTCCCCCTAGGCCAGCCCAGACCCCATCTGCCTCTCCAGACACAGAGCACGAGCCTGGTTCCCTTTCTGTGTGTCTCACAGCATCCTCTGATGAGGCACTCAGCTGGCTGTTCCTCTGCTGCTCTCTGGTCTCCCAGAAACAGTGGAGATTAAATGACAGATACTTCAAGTAAATGAGTGCTTTGGTTTGCAACAAAGGCAAGAGAAGCTTTTTTTTTTTCCAGAGAAAGGCAACAGGAGCACTTCACGTGCTCTTGTCTTCCCTGTGCCTCTGGAAAGGCAGGTGGGGGAATTGGAAGGTGATACTGAAGGCTGCCTCTGCCAGAGCAGGAATTGTCCCCATGTCTCAGTGGCCCAGCTCACAGGTCCCCAACCTCTCCTTGGCTGCAATTGGCAGCCAGTTCTCGTGGCACTGGTTCCCATTCCCCCAGCACAGGACCCCACCAGCCTCTGACCCACAGAGCAGTGAAATTTTATTGATTTCCATGCCCCCTGTTAGGGCTGTTTGCCTCAATCCCAGTGCAGTGTGTCCCTGCACTGGGGATTAATGTCACCTTTTGAAAATGAGGGTCAAACATTTGGCTTCAGAGGTTGCAGTGTTTGCATGAAAGCCACCCAGTTTCCCTCACCAGGTGTCATGGTTATTGCTCCCTCCTTGAAGTCAGGAATTGCTTGCTGTACATCCAAACGTTTCAGAGGTGCTGCACTCACAGGACCTTTAGCACATCTGTTATCCCAGAATCCCAGCACCATGGGGCTGGAAGGGACCTCTGGAGATCACCCAGGTCCCAAGGCAGGGTCACCTGCAGCACGTGACATGGGAATTCTGGAATTTGGGATTTTTGGGCTGTCCCCAGAGATGGAGACNAGCCCTACTTGAACAGCTGGTGTCTCCCCCTAGGCCAGCCCAGACCCCATCTGCCTCTCCAGACACAGAGCACGAGCCTGGTTCCCTTTCTGTGTGTCTCACAGCATCCTCTGATGAGGCACTCAGCTGGCTGTTCCTCTGCTGCTCTCTGGTCTCCCAGAAACAGTGGAGATTAAATGACAGATACTTCAAGTAAATGAGTGCTTTGGTTTGCAACAAAGGCAAGAGAAGCTTTATTTTTTTTCCAGAGAAAGGCAACAGGAGCACTTCACGTGCTCTTGTCTTCCCTGTGCCTCTGGAAAGGCAGGTGGGGGAATTGGAAGGTGATACTGAAGGCTGCCTCTGCCAGAGCAGGAATTGTCCCCATGTCTCAGTGGCCCAGCTCACAGGTCCCCAACCTCTCCTTGGCTGCAATTGGCAGCCAGTTCTCGTGGCACTGGTTCCCATTCCCCCAGCACAGGACCCCACCAGCCTCTGACCCACAGAGCAGTGAAATTTTATTGATTTCCGTGCCCCCTGTTAGGGCTGTTTGCCTCAATCCCAGTGCAGTGTGTCCCTGCACTGGGGATTAATGTCACCTTTTGAAAATGAGGGTCAAACATTTGGCTTCAGAGGTTGCAGTGTTTGCATGAAAGCCACCCAGTTTCCCTCACCAGGTGTCATGGTTATTGCTCCCTCCTTGAAGTCAGGAATTGCTTGCTGTACATCCAAACGTTTCAGAGGTGCTGCACTCACAGGACCTTTAGCACATCTGTTATCCCAGAATCCCAGCACCATGGGGCTGGAAGGGACCTCTGGAGATCACCCAGGTCCCAAGGCAGGGTCACCTGCAGCACGTGACATGGGAATTCTGGAATTTGGGATTTTTGGGCTGTCCCCAGAGATGGAGACTCCAGCCCCTCCCTGGGCAGCTGTTCCAGGGCTCTGCCCCTCCATGGACAGCAGTTCTTCCTCACACTGAGGTGGAACTCGTTGTGGTTCAGTTCATGGCCACTGCTCCTCATCCTGTCACTGGCACCACTGAGCAGAGTGTGGCACCATCCTCTGAGAGTCCTCAGGGATGTTTGTGAGAATTGATGGGATATTTGTGTGGATTGATGGGATATTTGTGTGGATTGATGGGATATTTGTGTGGATTGATGGGATATTTGTGAGGATTGATGGGATATTTGTGGGGACTTATGGATCTCTTCCCAGCCTTCCCTTCCCCACACTGACCAGGCCCAAGGCTCTGTGAAGCCCTCCAGAACCATTTGATTTTGGATTTTCCTTCTGCTGGGTCTGTGGCCATGAGTCAAACTCACTCTGAAATGTAAATCCATCTGTGTGGTTACTGGTTTCCCATCCCCAAAGCCTTTCTCTATTTCTGGTTTTTATCCCATTTTGAGATGGTTTTTAGCAAATGGACTTCATCCAGATTGGATATAAGCAGTAATTTGCCAGTGCCATTCTTTACACCTGGAGTGACAGCAGTCCCTTCCTCATTTGTGTCACTTTGCTACCCAACCCTGTTGTGATCCAGCACCTCCTACACCAAATCAGCAGGAGCCATGAAATTATTCATGCATTTATGAGCCTGAGAGTCTCTCTTCTCACCTTTGGGTAAAAGCTCTCTTTAGGCTAAATCGAGGGAGTTAATTTTTCACATCTTCATTCTCACACAGACAAATCCTTGGTTGGTGTTATTTGCTTCTGAAGAGTGTTTGATTTAGGCTGGTGTGGTTTTTCTGGTAACAAACTGAAGCATGGACCATCAGTGCACTCAAAAAATGATTTCTGAATGTGTTCTAAACAAATATTTCCTAAATACGTTTTTGTTCTTTGTGTCTTGACGTGTCCAGATCAGATTTGCCCATGACTCTCTTTGGTTTCTCCTCTGGCATTTGGGCAAATGTAACCTGCAGAATGGCCAACCCCAGTAAAGGTGTGTTGGGATCATCGTCTGCAATAATTACTGATTCTTAGGATTTAGCCACCAGGGTGTCTGGCATTGCTGCTTTGCTGCAAGGGGGCACAGTGCAATCCACTAATAATTGTCATTATCTGTCTGTTGCAAATAAAAATATCTCTGTCCTTTGGCAGAGCTCTGTTCCATCCACTGTGGTTAGAGATGCTTGCCAGGCATTTTCTGAGAATCAGACTGTGATTTTAACAGACTTCAGGTCCAAATTTATTTTTACTCTTCTTCACCTGTTTTGCATATAATATGACTATGTAAATAGTAAAAAAAAAACAAACAAACAAACAGAAACCAGGTATGCAATAATTTCATGGGTATTACCAGAACAATTCCTTCTTCACTCCTTGAGGCCAGCCCTGCCCTGCAGCCCCAGCAGCAGTTGTTGCTCCCTCTGTGTGATGTATTTTAGTGCTGTGTGCTCGAGGTGCTCTGGGTGTTGACACAGAGATTGCAGGGCTTTTACTCTGCCCTTGGCCAGAAAGAGGAGTGTGAGCACAGAGAGGGGTGAGCAGTGTGTGGGTGAGGGTTTGGGGCAGCTCACCTCCCCACTTAATTCCGGGGAGAAATGAGGAAATTTGGGCCAGCTCTGCTGATCTGGGTGCTCCCAGGTTTAAATGGATACAAGGCAGAGAAAGGCCATTCCTGGGGCACAAAATTGCCCTTTGTGGAGCCTTTGGCCCATCTCCTCTCCCCCTGGCCCCAGCTTGTTCTGAGCACAGATGCCAGGGCAGAGTGGGGAAGCTCAGGCACCACCCTGAGTATTCCAGGGGCATTCAGACAATTCTCAGGATTTCTTTGGAAAGCAGGCTGCATTTCCAAGGCACACATGCCCTTCTCCTTCCATAGCTTCATTCCTTCAGTTCCAGAATCCAGTTCCCCTGGAATGCAGCACAAACACAAATGCCCACACACACTTTGGGTATCTCTGTGTGCTCTTGTCCGTGACAGCCTCTCCTGAGCTTCCCTCACGTTATCAAAGTTCCTTTTGCCAAGTTTTCCAAAATCTGCTTCGTGCACTTGCTAAGGCAATGATAAATGGTACAACATGAGAGTTCCAGTGAGGAAAAGCAGGAAATGATGAATTTAGGTCCATCCTCATGGCACCCATCTCCAGGTGGATTTCTGTCACCAGTGCTGCCTGTGGGTCACTTGCAGAGCACTTGGGTGTCCTTGGGCTGAAGTGTGCTGCATTCTGCTTTATTTCTTACTGAGTCCTTGGAAGATTTTTGTTACTTGGCTTGTGCTGTTTGGGGTTTTTATTCCATAATCAGTTTTAATGCAATGTGTCCCTTGTCCAAGTTAATTACATGCTTGGGTTAATGACTCATTGCTCCAGGCTCTTGAGTGGGGAACGTGGCCAGTCATTGATGCACTGGCCATTTTACTGCCTTTGAGCTGAGGTCTCCATCCAAAACCTCCAAACTGAGGCCTTCACCAGCCAGATGAGAGCCAGGCAAAATCTCTTCTTATGTGAAACTGCCTCTGAGCTCAGGAGGATGAGGTGTTGGGCAAAGGAGCCAGCTCAGAGTGCAGGGAGTTATCCCAATATCAGTGTGACATCAGGGAGTTATCCCAATATCAGTGTCACATCAGGGGAGTTATCCCAATATTAGTGTCACATCAGGGGAGTTACACCAATATCAGTGTGACATCAGGGAGTTATCCCAATATCAGTGTGACATCAGGAGAGTTATATCAGATTAACACCAGTGTGACATCAGGGGAGTTTGATCAGATTAACACCAGTGTGACAAAGGGCCGAGTTCCCAGCCTGTCTGCAATGGCAGCTGCTGGCTGGAGAGCAGGGAACAAACAGCTACAACACCTCAGTGGAATACTTCACAAAAAACTACCTGAGAACTTGTTTTGGGGTGAAAACCCCTGCATATAGCTCAGAAACCATGAAACCCCAGTGAGCTCGAGCCACAATACTCAGAGGGAATTGAGCAAGAGCATTTTAAGCTGTGGTCTGTGGGAAACAGGCACTACTTTTGTTTCTGGGGGACAGAAGCTCATCCCTTGCTGTGATTCTGTGTAGAATTGACTCCAGCACCTTTGAAAATTCCCATCTCTTAAAAAAAATAGATGTCACTGGCCACGGGAGGCATTTTTTCCTCTGAAGGAAAGAGGAAGTGGAAGCCTAGAGTGCCAATTTCATTATGCTGCTAATTACAAGTTCTTCTGCTGAGCTGGTTAGCAGCTATTTTGATTAGCTGATGTTCAAGACCACTTAGTGTCAGAATTCTGGCAGTTCTACCCAAATAAAATATTTGTTTCAGGCAGCTCCTCTCCCCTCCTTAGGTAAGGCAGTTGCGTGCAAGGCTGTGTTTGTACTCGGTGTCCCAAAGGCAATGTTTGTTTTCTTTGTTTGGGTAGACAGAGGAATCCGTGCTCTCATGTTTTATTCATGCCAGTATTTCTTGTGAATGTGGCCTCCAATATGTATTAGAGGCGAAAATATCACTAACAGTAATTTCTGAAAGACTCTTTCCTTGTCTTACAAATGGACACACAAATTAAATTACTGCTGTTAATGCGTGCCCACTCCATAATTGTAGCCCGGTTTGGAATGCTGCTGAAGCAATTATCTCCGTTCAGAATTGCAAATCAGGAGTTGGTTTTAATCAAGAAAGTAGGACATCTGAGCCTAACAGAGGCCGTGGCACAGGTCTGTAACACGCCTGACAAATGAGTGTGGCCTTGGCAGGACGTACCCAGTGTCCCTGTCCTGCCACCTGACCGGGCTGTGCTTCCCTCTGCTCCGTCCAGCAGCCATGGGGGGCTGCAGAACTGCTCATTAGAGAACAGGGTCTGCTCATTAGAGAGAAGTGTCTTTATTTTCCTGTTTGTGACCGTGGCATCCCAGGCAGGTGTGACCTGCAGGAGTGACCGCAGGCAGGCACGGCGCCGCTCAGGTGCTGCTGTCTGTCCTTGTTCAGTGGCTCAGCACAGAAATGGGGAGATGCCGGGCCAGGGTGGGTGCTGAGTTCAGCCGAGCTGCTTCTCCAAAGCCACACATCCCTTCCTCTTTCCTGGAAAACCTGTGGGGTCCCACCATGCCACATCTGCTCTGGGAATCGCTGAGCTGTGCTTGGGCATCGTTGCTACCGAGCAGCTGCGTCTGCAGAGCTGGGATCTGCACTGCCCTGGGGAGCAGGGATTGGGGTGTTCAGACTCCCAGAGCTGGGATCTGCAGTGCCCTGGGGAGCAGGGATTGGGGTGTTCAAACTCCCAAATTCCCAGAGCTGCAGTCTTCACTACCCTAGTCCAGCCTAACTGGTCAGGGGAGGCCAGACAGGCTCATCCTCTCTGAGCCCCAAAGGCAGCGACTTCTGGCAGAGCCAGCTCCTGAGTGTCCCTTGTGCCTTTGGAAACCTCAAACCCCTTTGTCCCCAAGTTTGGCTCTCTACATCCTTTTGGCATGACTGAAAACTCGAGATCCTTTACTGACAGATTGCTGTTTCATAGCAAATACATTGCATTTTTATGTCCACTCAGTGGGAAGGAGAACCAGTTTCCATAGAGGAAGCTTAGTGCCAAGCCAGAGGTGACATCCAGCTGCCACCCAAGCTTAGGTAGTAACCTGGTGTGGCTGAAGATTTATTTATTTCATGCCAACATCCTCATTCTTTGAGCACAGAAGACGGCTCACAGAGAAATCAGAGCTCTCCGTGCTGCAAGAACTTTTGGAGGTCACTAAGGCAAAACTGGGTTTTATTGTCATGGTGTTGCTGAAGGGTCCTGGACACAAATTTCAGCCAAATATTTTCACAGAGAATTAAACTCTGCTAGAAGCTGTGGCTCTCCTGCCACGCACATTCAGAGCATAAGGAAACAGTTGCAGCTGAGGAAATGGGACAACTTTGGAGCAGGGATGTGTTCCCAGCTCTAAAAATACCGTCCTTAACAAGCACTGTAACACAGAAAAGTGTCAAGTGCAGCTCTCATTCCTCCCGAGGTTTAACACAGGCCCTTCTACCTTCTTAATGCTTTCCCAATATCTCACCTTTTGATATCAGAGCTGGAAAGTTCTCAGTTCCCAGGGGAAATCAGTTTAAAATAGGGCTTTGAGTAAGAATTTCTGTTCCCAGAGCTTGGCAGGGACTGCGGTGCACAGCCAGCAGTGGCTGCTCCTCGGAGCAGTCCCAGGCTAGGACAGGGCATCTCCTCCAAATGAGCAGCTGAGGAAAGCCCTCCTGGCTGGCCTGGGGGAAATAACCTCTGCTCTGTGCAGCAGCAAAGCCCCTGCAGATCCAGCCTTTCCTGGAGCTCCAGAGCAGAATGAGCCAATATCAAAGCTCTGTTCCCTTGGCTGGACAGGAGCGGGGTCAGACAAAATGACAGCAAAACCCAAATGAGCCCTGGGGGAAACAAACAGAGAGACCAAGAACTGATCAAAGGACCTTGTTGCAAACATTCATGGGTTCTTTATGGCAGAGATGACATACATGGCCTACAGGAATTCAGACTCAGAAATTCCTGTAAGGAAGGGGATAAGGATTTTTATTATAGTTATGTGCCTATATGCAAATATGTATGCATATATATACATATATATATGAATTTATTACGCCAGCTGTTAGGATTTAGTTGAAAGTGTAGCTGTGTTTGATGTTCTTAAAATCCTTTGAGTCAATGGATTAAGGAAGAATCCAAACTTTTGAAGTTTTTCGTAACTTAAAACGTAACTCCAGCTTTTATGATTTAATGCAAAATTCATGAAGAAGAACCTAAGGACTTTGAGATCCAGAACACATACAAAAAGTCCACTTCAGTCATTTGGGTTTAAAATAGGATTTTAAGCCAATTTGAAAAATTTCATGGTGGTGGCAAAAAATTCTACACGCTTTGGTGCCAGCGAGTTTGGTTCAGGTCCCAGACTCTGATTCCCAGACTTCAGAACACCCCATATTTAATGGTGCCAACATTCCTGTTTCTCTGACTGTGTTTAATGTCAGAACATCCCAAGCGGGGCACTCCATGGACACATCCTTGTGCTGTGTTAGTGGGAATGTAGGATTTACTCCAGCAGCAGCTTTCAGCCCAGTGCCCTCCCTGAGCAGGCTCAGGGGCCGCTCAAGAGCTCCCCGGGGCACCTTGGTGATCTCTCACAGAATCACAGGGTGCTTTGGGTTGGGAGGGACCTTGAAGATCTTCCACCCATGGCAGGGACACCTTCCATTATCCCAGGGTGCTGCAAACCCCATCCAGCCTGGCCTTGGCACTGCCAGGGATCCAGGGGCAGCCCCAGCTGCTCTGGGCACCCTGTGCCAGGGCCTCAGCACCCCCACAGGGAACAATTCCTTCCTTAGTGTCCATTCTAAATCTACTTCTTTTTTTTTTCTGTGTGAAGCCCTTCCCCCTTGTGCTGTCCCTCCAGGCCCTGCAACTGTTGTCCACTTTATGCCACAGATAAATGTATTCATTTGCATTTGTTTGTGTTTCCCTGCCCTGCTTAGTTATGATTTTTTAAGGCAACTGTGTGAAAACCAAATTGTTTTTATCCTGGGAAACAGGGCAAAAGGACACTTCAGGGATGTCTGTAGCTCCCCATCCTATACTCCAGGTCACCCAAGGAGTAGCAGAGTGCATCCTACTCCAGCTGCAGGAGCCAAATGGCAACCTGGCTTCACAGGAAAATCAGAATTATCACGGGAGAACAGAATTCGGGGAAGGGCTGAAAGGCAGGGGAAAGCAGATGGGGAGAGGGAAATAAAGGGGAAGACAGCTGGGGAGAATGCCAAGAGCACAGCTCCAGAAATCCAAGTGTACAGAAGAGCCCAGGTTTTCTGAATCTTTAGATGAGAGCCATCCAGCAGAAGGGTTGTGCTGTCTGGGGCTGCTTGGTGTGGAGCCACAGGGCACAAACTCTGCTCTAAACCTTCCAGGGTGAATTCCTGCTGCGGGTTTACTCAGTATTTGCTTCAGTGGGGCTGCCCCGGGGCATGGCAGGCACTGCTGGTCACAGCTCTCAGGTGAAACAAGGGGACAGCAGGAGCAAGGTGCTGCCACAGAATCCTGTTCCACACATGGACACAGAACTCAGGGAAATGCTGAAATCCCAGCCATGGCGGGGGCTTCCAGGGCAGGTGGAGAAAAATCCCTGTCAAATATTAGAAAAAGGCGTTTGGAGGAAGAAAATAGCCCAAGGAGCTGGGTGTCCTGCACACGTGGCTTTGTGCAATACACAGAGCAGAAAGAAGTGGATTTAATCTCTCTCCTCTCAGCAAAGTGGTAGGTTAATCCAGGACTGAAATCTGTGCTTTCACTTACAATAACTGCAGTATTTGTGTTATCCTGCCCCAATCCCCCTCCGAGCTAAGTGATGAAGGACAAACAAAGCTGGGTATGGCTGTGGATGAAATTAAACTTGTTAAATTATAACTCTCCTGGTGGGCCAGACTCTTCTGCTCCTGAAGTCACAGCAATGAGTTTATCTAGGACTTAAAACATGGGGAAACTATTTTTTATTTGTTTAGATTTTTTTTATTATTTGTTTTACACACAAAAGGATCTACCCTTTGGATTTCCTAGAATACAAGTGGCAAAGTATGAGTCAAATTTAGGTTTAAACTGTGTCCTTTGCAAGGACACCTTCCACGAGACCAGGTTGCCTCAAACCTCATCCAGCCTGGCCTTGGACACTTCAAGGGCTGGGATTCTGGGATTCTGTGAATGTCTGCTGGATCATTCTGACTCCTGCCCCACACAGGATTCTTTTCCTTACAGAGTTCAAGATTTACCTCCCCAAATTCACTCATTTCCAGCACATTTATTCCTGGTTCTCCTGCAGCTCCCTGCTGGCACTGGCAGGGGCCCAGGCTGCCCTGTGCCAGTGCTCCCTGCTGTAATGGAATCTGATTTTCACTTTGGCTTTCTGCAGTGAGATATAAGCAAACCTTACACTTCTGAATCACAGAGAGGGACCACCGTGGTGAAATTGGCATTAAAATGTTAAAAAAAGTTCTTCTGCTCCAAGAAAACCACAAACTGCTAATTTACATATTAATAGCCTAACTTAATGCTCGGGAAGATAAAAATTGCAATCGTTGGCCAGATGCAGAGAATTAATTACAGCAGTGAAAGGATCCTATGAAAAGCACACAGCAAGCCCTGAATATTGTGAAAGATTGTTGTTGTCAGTCAAGTTTGGGTGTGTGTAGGCAAAGAGAGAATTGTTTTGTGTTTTGTTGTTGCAGGGCTTTAGAGAGAGCCTGGACAGATATTTGGGGTGGGCTGTTCCTGTGAGATGTGCTGCCACAGCCGATGGAAAAGATAAAATGGAGCACAGAAGGCCACTAAAACCAACCCCTGGCCATTTCTTTTTCTGTACTTCCTTCTCTTAACGTGGAGTGTTAGTACTCGTCTTGGGAGTGACTGTTGGCATTGACTAAGATTTTTCTCACGGAAGTTCTAGGAGCTACATTTGCCACCACATAAATAATGTAAGGAAACAAGGCAGCATCAAACCCCATTAAACAGATATTTTCAGCTCTCCTGCTCCTATTCCACAGGGGGTCAAACCTCAGAGAGAAATTAGTAACAACAGATTTCAGGGAGGATGTTGAAAGGGAGTAAAAAATCACAAAAGGGAGTAAAAAATCACAAAAAAGGAAACCAAAAGGAATTTCATAGAACAAAAAAATTACATCATTTTAAAAGTCCCCAAATGTACCTTAAAGGGTGGGGTGGATTTTCAGTCACTTGTTAGGGAAGTAAATACACAGTGAGTAATCTCTGCTAGGTTATTTACTTCTAACCTTAGGGAGAGCTCCACTTAGCAACACTTGGTCCCTCAGTGACACCAGAGATTGTGCAATCTGGGAAGGGATTTTAGGTGATGGGCTGCAGGACATTGTCCATCCCCACAGAAACAGCCAGCCAAACATCTCCAGGGCTGCAGGGCACTGTGCATCCCCACAGAAACAACAAAACATCTCCAGGGCTGCAGGGCAGTGTCCATCCCAACACAAACAACCAAACATCTCCAGGGCTGCAAGGCGCTGTCCATCCCCAGCAGCCAAACATCTCCAGGGCTGTGGGGCATTGTCCATCCCCACACAAATAACCAGCCAGACATCTCCAGGGCTGCAGGGTTAGTCAGTGCCACCTTCTGGGCAGGGCAGGTTCCCAAATCACAGGTGCAAACAGCCTTTGGGTGTCACCAAGCCACTGCTGGCTGTGGTGAGCCCAGGGAGAGGAAATCATTGCAGCTGCCAGGGACAGGGCTGGGCAGCCAGCACTTCATCACCCTGCACACGTCCCTTGCTCCACACACTCCGTTTCCTGATGGTTCCCAGGGTGATCACTGCACTGGGCTGCTCCAAGAGACGTGCACAGAAGCTGGGAACAGGAGTGAAGGGCTGGCGGAGACATCCCGGGGCAGCAGCACGGACATCTGGAAACCTGCACAGTCCCTCTGCTCACTGGGAGCTCTGGAACCTGCTGGGATCCCAGAATCACTTGGCTGGAAAAGGCTCGGGGACCATCGAGCCCAGCCTGTGACCGATCCCCCATGGGGGCTTTTGGACGTTCCAGGGAGGGAGCAGGGCTCAGCTCAGGGGAGCCTGGCCTGGCAGAAAGCACTCAGGTACCAGCATCCCTGGCCTCCACACGGGGAGTTCGTGCTGCCAGCTTTTGCTGAAGCCCGACTGGATGTGTGAGGCCGTGTTTGCCGGGGTCTGGAGGTCATTTCCTACCCCCAGCACCATTTGGAAACTACATGAGCATTGTTCTGCAGTGTCTCCTCGTGATGGGTTCCTCTCCTGTCTCCTGGCAATCAGGGAGCACTTCATGGTGCCTGGGGCTGATGTCAGCCCACAGCACAAGTGGGCAACAGAATTAATGCTGTTACTTTGGCTGCTGCAGGGAATTTGTGAGTTTTCTGGTTTTGCAGTGTCTTTTCTGCACAAAGGTGTCGGATTCGTCACTTAAATTGCTGCGAGCTCTTAATTTTTTTGCAGTTGTTCAAATGAAGAGAAAAATTTAAGGGAAAGGGGGTGCTGGAGGGAACTGTGTGATGTGTTCATTGGTACACAGATAGTGTTTGATTAAAATTACACCTCAGGAGACTCCTCTCAGCAGCGGGATTTGTTCTGGGCTGCAGGGAGGTGCTTTGAAGAGCAGCATCACTGGCACAGACCCTGGTGGGGCTCACTGCCTGGCAAGGGAAAAAAGTAAAAGTTTACAGCAAAGTTTGCTTTTCCATGATGCCTTGAAATTGCCCACTGCTCAGGTGGTGACAGACTCGAGTGAGGAGCCTTTTTGGAGGGACAGGTGAAGATGAGATAAAAGAATAAAAAAGCCTAATGGTAAAATTAGCTCTTTCTTTCATTTTAAAGGGCTGGGAGTGGAGGGCTGAGAGCTCAGCTAGCCATTGGTGCTCTGCTTTTGTTCTGGTGCAGACAGATGAAGTCAGTGTAGCATTTTCCCTTTCCCCCTAACTGTTTTTAAGATGAGGCAGTATTTACTGTCACTGAGGACACACTGGCTTCAGTCCCTTCTGATCCCTGGAATGGAACAAACTCTGTGGCTGTACATGGCTTGCAAACCCTCCTGTCACAGCCCTTTCCCCAGCCACTTCTGCTCCTTCACATTGCTAAAAACAAAATATTTGTGCTTTTCAATCCGTTTGGTTTGTCCTCATTGGCAGCTGGAACATTTTCTGCAAGTGGCAGCCCAATCCAAGAAGCACTGAGAGAAATTTCCAGCTGAGAATGCTCTTCGCTTCCCATACATTTCTTGTTTTCTCTTGCTCTTTGCTTCTAAAAGTAGGCAGAAATGTCACGTTAGTCTCACTCAGACTCTGGGATTGGAATCAGGAGAGCAGAGTGTAAGTCAGAGAGCATTTCCACGGCACAGACAAAGGGAAGGAGTGGTTCTTGGGAGGGTCAGCCCTGGCCCATTTTCAGAGCTCGTGTGCCTTTTCTGAAGGCTGCTCGCAGTCCAGCCTGGCTGGTGAGGGCTCTCAGTGATTTACAGGAGAGCTGTGACATTTCTGAACATAACCACATTTAGTCTTAATGCCCCTCACACCTCAGGGCTGAGGGCTGCGTGCATTTATTTGTCTCAAAGCCTGTCTGATTCCTCTCTCTGCTGTAATGAAGTGTTTTGCTAAGCCATTGTTTCTACCATAAATGTATTCCCTTGGCTGCATCTTTGTGCTGGATTATTTGCTCCAGAATCTTTTCTTTTCATCTCAGAGATGAATATACATTTCGGGACCAGGTTTTGAAATGCCAGTTTGCTTCAGGAAACTTCTTATGAGCAAGTCTGGGAAGCCAGCACTAAATCACTTTTGTATATTTTATTTCCCAAGGAATCAGGCCCACTTTGTTTATTATCTAGCTAAACCCCAAGCAGAATGTAAAAACCAAGACTGAATCAGAAAGGAGCATTATAAAAATACTGAATCTGTCTTTCCCTGGCAATGGGGAAATACAGTCCTTCACTTTAACACTTTAATATGAAAAAGAAATGATGCAATGATAAAGAAATAAAACCAAGAGCAGCTGAAGAGTCCGAGAGGAAAGCGAATGTCTTTACAAACAGTTTGAGGGGTGTAGCTGTGGGGGTGAGCTTTGACATGGGTTTTAGTGTCCCTGCTGACTGGGGGCAGCAGGTTTGGTACTGGCCCGGGCAGCCTGGCTCCTGAGAGAGAGCAGCTCTGCACAAGGCTGGAGCTCTGAGCTGTGGGGTAAAGAACAGGGTCAAGGGGAAATGCGGCAGGTAGTTCGAGAGGGCTGCACCTTCCTGGTACCCCAGCCAGTGGGTTTGCAATAAAAGGAGGCTGCAAGCCCGAGAGAAACTGAGAGAGAGGGAGAGAGTGGAACAGAGGGAGAGAGTGGAAGAGAGAAAAAAACAGGCAAGGGAGGAAGGGAGAGAGAGAGAGAGAAAGAGGGGAAAAAACTGGGAGAGGGAGAGGGAGGGAGGGAGAGAGAGAGAAAAAACTGAGAGAGGGAGGAAGAAAGAGAGAGAAAGAAAGAGAAAAAGAAAGAAAGCAGGAGAGAGAGAGAGAGAAAGAAAAAAACTAGGAGAGGAAGGAAGGGAGAGAGAGAGAGAGAGAAAGAGAGAAAAAACTGGAAGAGGGAGAAAGAGAGAATGAAACTGGAGAGAGAGAGAGAGAGAGGAAAAAAGCGGGAAAGAGAGAGGGAGAGAAAGAGAGAAAAACCCAGAAGAGAGAGAGAGAGAAAGTGAAAGAAAAAACCCCTTGGGCATGTGCCCCAGTGCCTCTCCCTTTACTGGAATAGAGTTGCAGGACTTCTCTGTGTCCTTTGTGGCCATAAAGCTGTGGCATTTCCTGACAAGTGAGGACTTGTCTGGGATCTTTGCACTGTCCGGGTCGGCCCGTGGCCGGAGCAGCCTCACCCAGTTTGGGGCCAGCTCCCTTCGGCACTGGCCAGCACCCGGGGCTCATGGGGCATCCGAGGCTGCCCAGGAGACAGACGAGAGGGGACCAGGGAGAGTGCACAGGAAAGACCTCTGGACATGGATGCCCAGAGGGGCAGTAAGGGAAAGTCAGGAAGGGTCTCGGCAAATCTCACCAGTGAGCGCAACTTTGGGGAGTAAAACATGGCAGGACATCCAGCGTGGGCAGCAAAGTCAAGAAAAGGGTCTTGACAATCCCAAAATACCTCTGAAGGGTCCTGTAGGAAAATGTTGGGATGGTTGGACGTTCTCCCAGAGGTAGCTGAGGACATGGATGCCCAGAGGGGGCAATAAGAGGCACTGAGAAGGGGGCAGTCCGTGCCCAGAGGGGGCATTATGGTGTTGCTTTGGGAAAGGATTGGTCCAAGGGCAGTGTGGAGGAATATGGTTAAGGCAAATGGAAATGGGAGGCTGTGTGATCAGGAGAGACTGGGAAGTTCTCTGCCTTTTCCTCAGTCTGCAGCCAGCTGCAAGTCTTCTGTATCCCCAGCTTCCAGGAGAGAGAAAGCAGGGAGGTGTTGTCCTACACCCCCAGGGACAGGCTGTGGTGTGCCCTGTAGGGTACAGGAACAGGTTTGGTGTGCCCTGTTAAGGTACAGGGACAGGTTTGGTGTGTCATGTAAGAGACACTCTGTCACCAAAGCCTGGCCTGATACACGAAGGGATTTTGTTTGGGTCACCGGGGAGGTGGGTGATTTTAGAAAGACTTTGATGGCTGTGGAAGTGTGAGAGCCCACATGCAGTGGGAGTAGGGGGTGGAGAGGTGGCTGAGTCTTCCAGGAATTGGTTAGAAAGGGATCTCAGGTCTATGAAAGGTGTGAAAGAAGGGCTGAGAAAAGGGTAAGGGTACAGGCAAGGTACTGGCACAGTTTTTACAACATCTGATGGGAAAAAGTGCAGGGAGCCCCAGGACCAAAGGGAAGAGGGCAGCCACCAGGACAGTGACTGGGAAGGAGTCAATGTGCCATTTGTACAAAGAACATTAGAAATGGATTGTTAAGGGTGTCAGGATCTGCTGTTGTACCCAGCTCACCACACTGGGGCCCTTGCTGGAGCAAGAAGTGTTTCCTGGTAGGCACATGAACTTCTCTGTCTGATGTGAATTTTATGCCAAAGGGGGAACAATTGTTCAGATGTTCCTTTGCTAAGTGGGAAAGATGAGCAGGTGCATTTGATTCAAGCACTACTGGTGAATGTGTGTGGATGGGAATGAGCACTCTGTGTGTGTTACATCCACAGCTGCCTCTGCCCTTTCCCTTCAAACATGTTGTACAGGGTTGGGAGAGGCCAGGAAGAATGACACATGAACAGTCTTGTGTCCGCTGACTTGTTTTGCACTTTTCCTCTGTGGAGCAATATTCATTGCTTTTGGTTTTTTAACCCAGTTTAAGACTCTGTACTGACTGTGTGCAGCAATACCGAAGGGCTGCCACCAGCCAGGTGAGTTCTCTGGCTTGCTCAGCTCCTGCTGCTGAGGAGCCAGCTCCTTGGGGAGATGAGTGGAGGGACCAGGCTGGGAGGGAAACTGTGGGAAAGTCTGCCTCGCATCCCTGCCCCTGCCAGCCTGGTTCTGGTGTGCTGCTCTGGGGTGCTGCAGGCTGCTCCTCCCGGGAGCTGAGGATGCACAACCCCCGGGGCTGCTTGAGGTCACAGGGGTTTCTTGAGGTCGTTGCAGTCCCTGGGTGGGGTTATGTCTTAGGTTACAATGAAAGATGAAAGCGAAAGTATGAATTCTGTCACCACCTCCATAAGCTGTTAAAATAGGTGGGACAAGGTTCTTTCTGTCTTCCGTGACTCATCTCCGGTACCTCTCTCCAAGGGACAATTCTCTGCCGATGGCCACCAAATCTCTCTGGATGACTCCTAGCTGACATCATCCCATTGTGAGATGCTCCGCTCCGCCCAGGGGGAGGAGCCAAGCGGTCCCACCTGCATATAAGCCGAGACTTGGAGCAGCACGAGCACTTTGCCTGCTGCATTCCCAGAGAAGAAGAGGTCCATAATCACCACAGAGGGACCTTCAGAGGGAGCCCAGGCCCTTCTGCAGGATTGCAGAACTGCGATCAGACTCCGACAGAACTGCGTCCATCGCTGTGACAGAACCACAGCCGCCGTTTAATCAGCCACCGGGGTGCCAGGTTGTATCCTGACTCTGTCCATTTAAGCTGGTGTTTTCTGCCTTTCCTTTAATTCTCCTACTAAATTGTACTTCTGACTTGGGGTCTCCCACTGGTTTGCTTTCAGACTGGTGCCTATTTTGGCACCCTGTGTGGGGCCAGTCCTGAGAGAAGTCAGAACTACAATTTTGTCCTACAGAGACCTCCTATTCACCACGAAGCTCTCTATGCTTGCCTGGCTCTTATACCTTGCTCTCTGTATTTTCCCGCACATAGAGAACTACCTGTCTGCTGCAATTCTCCTGTTGAGATCAGGGAGTGGTATGGAAATGGCTTTGTTGGTTTATCATGCCTGTCGCATGATAACCTCTGAGGTAGTGAACATCATTCGGAATATAAATTCAGTTTCATTTGCTTGTCCTAGTCTGGGCTGCTACGTCTGGGTCCTCCTCAACAATCACACCCAGCCCACGGGGGAAAGAGTAGAGAGCAGTTTCTTCCAGCCTTTCAGACCTGACACAGCAGGTTTGGAAAATATTGAGCTCTCTCTGGGTGTCAAAGATGGAATAAGCTTGTCGCCAGTTCTGCTTTGTCTTCTCTCTATAGTCTGCATCTTCTACACCATGCTTCGAGACAGAGCAGTGCTTCGTGTGGTACAGCAGCTTCTCGAGGAGAAGGAGAGGAGAGAGTCAGCAGGCACCACGTCTGCACCTGAGCCTGCCTCAGAGAGAAAAGGAACCAAAGGCAAAGCAGCAGGCACCACGTCTGCACCTGGGCCTGCCTCAGAGAGAAAAGGAACCAAAGGCAAAGCAGCAGGCACCACATCTGCACCTGAGCCTGCCTCAGAGAGAAAAGGAACCAGAAGGACACTCAGCGCTTCCACGCAGACCGTCCCCGAGCCAGGTCAGCCCAAGCCAGCAGCAGCTGCCCCCGTTCAGAAGAAGAGATCCAAGAGCAAATCCATCCGCAGAGTGACCGACGAGGAGGTGGCTGGAGCCTCACAGCCAGCAGAAGAGCCAGAGGTCGTCACTGTCTCTCTGTGCTCGGATGAGCTGCGAGCCCTGCGGAGGGCGTTCTCCCCCCAGACCAACGAGTCCATCCTGGCCTGGCTGCTCCGCATCTGGGACACCGCAGCCAGTGACACTATTGTGGGTGGAAGTGAGCAGCTGGGATCCCTGTCCCGGGATGTGCCCAATGCCCAGGGCATCAGGAGAACCTAGGAAGCTCTCAGGCTCTGGTGGCTGCTGGTGAGTTTAAGGGATGAACACCTCTGTAAGGTATGGATTGGAATGGACACCTTTGTAAAGAAGACCTCCAGGTGCACCGAGGGAAATGGAGCACGATGGAACAAGGAGATTGTGTTTCCCTAAGAGTCCCAAGGGTGTACAGTGCGCATTGCAGGTGTGGTTGATATTTGCACAGTTTGGACCAGAGATATCCTCCTGTTACCTAGAGGCACTGCAGTGCAGGGAAGGAGAGGACAAGGTGGGAGCACTGGTCAACAAAATAAGAGTTTACAAGGACACCGTCACCTCCCCATTATGGACGCATGTCTCACCTGTGGAAACAAAGCTGGCTGGGCACATCTGGAGCTTGACTGAGGAGGGCCACCAGAAACTGAGAAAGGAGCTTCAGGAAGGAATTTACCACATCTCACCAGGACCAACAGGAGCCTCTGCCGTCAGGAGCAGATGTCCCCCAGCCAGGGAGAGAGGATGCACTCCACAAGGTAATCTCTGTTTTCTCTTTCAGGAACATGGGATGGAAACCCCACCTCCTCCTCAGCAGCCTGGGTACCTGAACTGGAAGAGGAACATCTACCACAAGAAGCTCGTCTGTTGTCAGCGCTGCTCCATCGCTCGTGGATGGAATAGGAATTTCTAGGACTGATTCTCTTCAAAGGACCTCAGGAACATATTTCCAGGAGGAGACCAGCGTGTACCAGGATTAGAGGGGCCCTGCCTCCAGCCAGGCAGAGGAAATGGACAATTGGAGCTGTTGGACTGTGTGGATGCCATGGGCGGGCACATCTGACCCACGAAGGTACAGCTTTGATGGACACTGGCACTCTGGGTACCCTGATGCCACCAAGGTATGTGGGAGCAGAACCCATTTCTGTTTCTGGGGTGACAGCAGGGTCCCAGCAGCTGCAGTGCACTGATCTGGGAACGGGTGACACAAACACCCCACTGTGGCTGGCTCAGAGGCCCCTGCACACTCAGCAGAGACCATCTCAGAAATGGGTATTTCAGAGACCCAAAAGGACATCTTTTGGCTTTTAGGATTGCTGCTGTAGAGACAGAAGACATCAGACAGCTGAGTGCCCTGCCTGGTCCCTCAGAGGAGCCCCCTGCTGTTGGACTGCTGAGAATTGAAGAACAACAGGAACCAACGGCCACAGCAACACTGCACCATCAGCAGATCTTCATCAGAACATAAAGTGCTGCGCTTTTTTTCCCCTTTTTTTTTTCCCTTTTTTTTTTTTTAATTAGAACACAATAAAAGCCTACCAAAGACTTGTCTCAGTGTGTCTCTGTGATTCCCATTCCCGTGGGAGCCAAGGGGTGGCCAGCAAGGCTTGCTCACCCTTTAGCAGCCCTGTATGGCCAGTGCCTAAGTCCAGTGGGGCTTGGGGACTGACCATGGAGTGCCATGGCCTGAATGAGGCCACGCCACCACTGAGGGCATTCGGGATTGGTTTCAAACTAGTGCAGGTTACTTAAAATCATCCAAGTCCCTCTCTGGGGTTACTCCAGGTCACAGGGGTCACAAAAGGTCATTTGAGGTCACAGTCAAGGTTACTCCAGGTCGTAGGGGTCATCTGAGGTCACAATCGGGGTTACTCCAGGTCATAGGGGTCATTTGAGGTCACAGGGGTTACTTTAGGTCATTTGAGAATTTTTTGATTTCTGCAGGGGTTACTTTAGGTCATTTTTTACCCTGTTCGGGGTCATTCGAGGTCACAGTTGGGGTTATTCCAGGTCATAGAGGTCGATTGAGGTCAAAATTGGGGTTACTCCAGGTCGTAGGGGTCATTTGAGGTCACAGGGGTTACTTTAGGTCATTTGAGAATTTTTTTATTTCTGCAGGGGTTACTTTAGGTCATTTTTTACCCTACATGGGATCATTCAAGGTCACAATCGGGGTTACTCCA
>VWZV01003562.1:9898-20455 GCA_013397155.1 Irena cyanogastra
TTCATTTCACACATATGCAACTTTTAAAACATTGTGCTTAGCTTCATGTAAAATATAGTGAAAGTATTTCTTGCTTTCACTGTAGAAATATTATGAAACAAAGTTTCATGATAGTCACAATACTCCTCAATTTTAAACATAAAACATGCAGGAAAAATTGTTTGGGTGTAGGTTTCCAACTATGTAAAAAAACTTTTTGCAGCATCAGAAAACTGCATCTCCTGCTTTGTATCCACAGTTCCAGGTAAGCCAACAGCCATAATATACTATTTGTCACTTGGCCTTGTCAGAGACTCTAGGATGACAGTAGATAATTGCCACACCACGCTACTCTTCAGCATTGTTGTGGGATATTAGGGCAATTTTATAAAGCAGGTGTAAGTCCACTAGGAGATGGAGTAGAAACAGAAATTATACACTAAGAAACTGTGAAAAAGACTATTTTGTGTGAAGTCTCCCCTCAGCTAAGGGATGATGGAGAAGGCTACCATACAATAATTGACTCTCACCTTGCATAGTTGCAGGCATAGTGGTTTTACAATATATAATGTTATTAGGGTTGGACTCTGATATGGTAAATTATGGGGAAAATCGTGGATTAGTTGCAGTAAAAATGTCAAAAACAATAGGAATCATAGTTTAAAAACCCAGATAAAATTCTATACATGAATCATGTTTGAGGTTAAATTACCATTTTAGACCACTGGTGGTTACAATTCTTATTTATTTATGCAACATAACTTATGGGACTTAATTGCTAAATAGAAGACAATACCCTATGCTGAAGATTTACAATGTCAAAAGCCAATCTTGTCACAGGACTTTGTTCAACTATAAGAGGTGTAAGAGACAAGAACATTTTTGCTGGAGCCTTCCAACAGTCACGCATTCCAAATGGTTGCAGTTGAGTCCTTGATATTGTTCTAGGGGTGCAAAGAGGACAGGAATTTAGCACAATTGCAACACAGGTGGGAATGAGTCTGGCTTTTCTAATCCCATAACGAAAGCAGAAAGAAGAGTAGTCAGACAGTGATCACCTGTATATTGGCTAGCCCTAGGGCTCATGTGAGTTGCACATTAGACGATAAAGTATCCAGAAAGAAGCTGGTGCAAAACCACTTATCCTACCATCTGCAGAGACACAGACAGCACTGAAAACAGAGCTAGAGATGCACAACTACTTTTTGAAAGATGAGCTACTAGTTGAGGGAGCCCATTAGTCATGCGTGTCAACTCCAAGAGTGTTTTGCCAGGGGCATTAACAGATAAACTAACAGTCGTAGCTGCAAGGAATCTATCTTCCTCGTGTTTTCTAAGTCCTGCTGTAGGCTATCATTTAGCAAATAAAAAACATCTCTAATACAGCTTTTGAAGGAGGAAGCAGGAAGAACAGTTGAATAGGTGAATATTGTGTCATATCTAGAGTTCCCAACCCTTTCTACATATGCCTTACACTGATCACTGTGAAATCTGTGCCATTGGGAGAGCATGTGCTAAAAGAAGGAAATACTTTGCGAAATACCCATGTCATTGATAATTTGAGAACTGCAATTTGAGTGGCAGCATATGGGCATGTCAATGTTATGACGAGACATTGTTGAGGTGGGAATACTAATGATAAAACTTTTTACTGAATCAGTAGCACAAGTAGCCGTGATAGTATCAGAATCAATTTAAAGTATTTTCATTCCTTGAGTCAATTGAAAATGTACAAACAAGGAGCCTGGTAAAATTAAACAGTTTTATTAAATGCTAAGTGTTTTTTTAAATTTTTATTTATTGAAAAGTCATTTTTTATTCATCCTCACAAGAAAAATATCTGAAGGGCTAGGAGCTATCATGATGTTGAAAAAATAACTTTGAAAAGGAAAATTAGTGAAAGACACTTTGAAATTACAGGAAGTTATTTAGACAGTCATATCTATCTTGCTCATTAAAACACCTAAATTTTGGTCTCTTAGTAAAAAAAATAAATTACTAATGCCTGAAACATATTAATATCTGAATTACTTATAAAACAGTAGCATTGCTCTAAAATATTTATAAATGGATGGTGGTCAGAGTACCTGAATGTCTGTGAAAATAACCTCTTGCATTGTTGCCAAAACAAGAAAAGGAACTTTTCTTAATATTTTGTAGGGCTGATACTTCCAAACTTTTAAAATTTGTAGACTTATTGCAGAGAAGCCATGAGAATTTTAGGGACAACACCTTTACAATTGTATCTCTTTCCTGGATTTTGGACTTAGAGTACTCACGACAGTGCCATCTGAATTCTTTTATTGCAAATACTAGTGATTGATTCTCTCATGAAAGGTGGATTGTCACACCTCTCAAAAATATGTGACAATAACCAAAAAAACTCATGCTAAAGTTACTGCAACTAACACATTAAGAAAAAACAAAAAACAAAAAAAAACCAAAAAACCCAAAAACCAAACAAAAACCCCAAACAAACAAAAAAAATCCAAAAAACAAAACTACAGGGTGAGCAACTGAAGAGAAGGAGGCATAAAGCAAATTACCCTATTATTTCTGGGAAGAAAGTATACCCTCCCTATCTTACCATAGCAGAGCCCACAAGGTGCATGACATGATATGCTCCCAATTAGCAGTGTCTTCTCTTTTCTTCCCCACTTACCCTCAAAAAGCCTTTGCTTTTCTTTTTAAATTGATAAATACAGAAGGACTTTGCTCTAGCAGAGACAAAGACTAAAATAGAAATAAACAATTAAATACTACTGTTACTACTATTAGAAATAACTTTAAAAATTTCTCTCCACAAGGGCTAAAGTGACATTACACAGCCAACTGCCCCTCCAGAAACCTCTGAAACTCAGAGGAATGCCAATTTCCACATCTCAGGATCCTTGACATGTTTTCTCTAGAAAGGTCCACTGACTCACATTGAAAGCCAAAAGGACATGGACAAAAATGCATGTGTGTACTGTGGTTGGGAGAACTTTTAATTGTAAGTGGATTAGAAGTAACACATGTGAGTCTATTACTCTTTACTTCTGCTAGAGACACTGGGAGTCATGTAGGCCATAGAAAGTCTTCACAAATATTAAAATAAGAGAACCTCTGTTTTTCATATACACACTCATAGAATTCTGGTTTCTGTTAAAGTGTTCTCCTTTCAAAAGGAGACAGCACGTTGTAAAATTGAAGTGCTTCTTATTGAAGTGCTAGCTATAGTCTGCATTTTGACTTGGATTTGAAAGATTTGAGAAAGTTACCTGCAAGTATATTCTGATTTAGTTTGCTTGTTTTGCTAGCTTTCAAGGAGTAAGGCCTAAAGTCATATCCTTCAAGGAGTAAAGATACAGGAAAGTGTCAGAAANATCATTATTAATTTTTCTTTTACCATTATTATTATTAATATATTTTATTTTATTTTCAGTTATTAAACTGTTCTTATCCCGGCCTACAAGTTTTACTTTGATTATTGTCCCCATTTCACCAGGTTGGAGTAGGGGAAGAGAGGAGAAGTTGAGCAAGAGGCTGCATAGCATTTCATCTACAGTTGGGCTTAAAATGTCAACACCACGTGCTCCTTTTGAAGTAAATTCTACCAAGTAAAGTCAGGATAAAACCAGTATACAGAATTCAGCATTTTCTAGAGGGTTTTAAGGTCATATCATATAAGGACAATTGGAGTCAAAGAATAAAATTAAATCGTTAGAGGGGAAAACGCCATGAGAGAAAAGGCAACCAAGGCAGATGTCAGTATAGCTTCAGTTAGTCTGGCAGTGGAATTCACAGGAATAAGAACTGGGAATCTTTCTCCATGTCACCACTTAGAGACAAAATTTCATTCCAAACCAAAATGCTGTTTTAAATGAAAAACATGTTTTCTCATCAAGATTAATATATTACTCTCAAGTTGTTTATCAAGTTATAACAAAAACATTTTGGAAACTTGCTGTGGTCCCTAGAGCTGCTTGAAGCATTGTATTCCAGGATGCTTCAGGAATGCTGATCAGCTGCAAAACTGTGATGAGAGAGGAAATATCTGACATATCTGTATGTACCACAAGACTTTTCCCTAAAGAAGTTGTTCAAGAATGCGGTGTACTATAAAAGGAATGCCACAAGTACTGTAAAATCTAAATTTTTACTGAGGGCTTTCAGTGGCAGTTTTAGTTAAAAGTCACTATGTAAGATTTCTAGATTGAAGACAATTGTGTCTGTTGGTTTTGATACAAAAATGTGGAGTTATATTTAACAAGTGTCCTTACTGGCAGTCATAATGCTATTTGGTAATTTAAGGGAGTGCGTCTGAAACTATGAAACAACATGTCAAAGTCCAAGGTACTGGAAAACAGTGAATAAGAAACATGACTACATTTTTTCTTTATTAAATGATACTTGGGAACATTGTGATTTCATTTTTCTACATCTAAATATAGAATAAACGTAAACTTTTTTAAAGACAAATTATATAGTTTTGATGTTTATCTCAATGCATCTGTACAAGTTAGGTTTCTAGGTCAGAAAAAAGTGAGCTGAAAAGTTTGAAAACAAAAAGCTGTTTGAGATTTTTGCTACTTTCTACATCTGAACTGTCTCACAATATTAAGAGATGAAAGCTTTCCTCCAAATATTTTGGCACTTTTAGTTCATATTCAAAGCAAATGACAGAATAAAAAGCACAGAATATTAAAGATAATTCTGTCTAATGCTTCATGGTTTTGGTCTCTGTTTACTGAGCTGGAAAAGTACAAAGTTTACTTGAAGTATATATAAGTGGTACATGACAGCTCTCTATGAAACTTTCCCTTTACCTTCAAGACAGATTTTTGCCTCTTGCTCTTTATCTTACAGAACCTTCTGCTTTATCATAAAATTATGTTACAGCTTTCACTTCAATAGTAATAATATTATCATTTGTACCTGGAAGGAATTGGTAAGGTAATTTTCTTGGTCTTATCTCAAGACAAGGATAACTGATATGAGTACAGCCAGCAGAACCTTACTCCATTTCCAAGTTACCCCAAAATTCTAATTCAAAACCAAGGATCTTTCAAACTGACAAATATCTTTATTGATGATCTGCATAAGGGGATTAAGTCTATCATTAGAAAATTTTCAGACGACACCAAACTGGAGGAAAGTGTCAGTCTGCTGGAGGGTAGGAGGATTCTGCAGAGGGAAGGCTGCATAGATGGGTTGAATGCAAAGATTTGAGGTTTAACAAGGCCAAGTGCCAGGTCCTGCACTTTGGCCACAACAGCCCCATGCAGTGCTACAGCCTGGGGCAGAGTGGCTGGGCAGTGGCCAGGCAGAAATGAACCTTGGGGATACTGACTGACAGTGGCTGCTGGCATGAGCCAGCTGTGCCCAGCTGACCAAGAAGGCCAATGCCATCCTGGCCTGTACCAGCAGTAGTGTGGCCAGCAGGGCCAGGGCAGGGATTGTTCCCCTGCACTCAGCACTGGTGAGGCTGCACCTTGAGTGCTGTGTCCAGTGCTGGGCCCCTGAGTTGAGGAAGGATGTTGAGATACTGGAGTGAGCAACAAGGGTGGTGAAGGTCTGGAGCACAAATCCTGTGAGCCATGTCTGAGGGAGCTGGGAGTGTTTAGCCTGGAGAGGAGGAGGCTCAGGGGTGACCTTATTGTTCTCTACAGCTGCCTGAAAGGAGGGTGTAGCCAGGTGGGGGTTGGTTTCTTCTCACAAGCAACCAGGACAAGGGGACACAGGCTTAAGCTGCAGCAAGGAGGGGTTTAGGCTGGAGATTGGGAAGAAATTCTTCTCAAGAAGGAGTGACTGGACAATGGAATGGGCTGCTTGGGGAGGTGGTGCAGTCACCATCCCTGGAGGTACTAAAGACTGAATGTGTCACTCAGTGCCATGGTCTAACTGACACCGTGGTGTCTGGTCATAGGTTCGACTCCATGATCTCACAGGTCTTTTCGGCTAGTTGATTCTGCAATTCTGTGACAGGAGGAAAAGAAACCAAACCTGCAGGCCTGCACTAAAGTCAGAGGTTTTAATAGAGACCTATTGTGATGCATCCACCTACTCCTCTCCTCCTCAATCAGCACTATAATCTCCTCAGGAGTTCTTGTTAGGCTTATGTCACAATCTGCAAGGTGGGATTCGTGGTGGTTCGTTTATCGATCTAAGAGCGCGAAAGGCAATGCAAGGGGACTCTCAGTGCAATCACAACAATGCACTTTATTGAACACAATCATCAATGTTACGCGATAGAGGGGAGAGGAAGGGAAATAAAGTATAGAGAGGAAAATAGAGGGGAAAAAGGGGAGGATTTATAGCTACCAACGTGGAAGTCCTCGCAGATCGTCCGCTGATGTGAAGTCTTCTGTCCATTGGGGAGATCTCGGAGGATGGTGAGTTTGGGGGGTACTTTTATAGTCCTTTGGGATGTGAGAGGCATGGGGCCAGAATCAGAGGAGATTTACGACCATTCTGGTGTAATGACCACAGTGGCTAGTATTGATTTCTTCGTCAGTACTACCAGTACCAGTTCTGAGCAGGTACAGTAAGCAAGAGATATTGTTTTCTTCAGTCCAGTCAACACACCTGCAGGAGACATCTCACTTCAGTCCGGCCAGTGCCCTCCTCTGCCTCGTGCCAGAGTTGTAGGGATCTCAGTCTCAGTCCTCGGGAGGGGGCTGCAATCGCCGTCCATCACGGTGGTTGTGAGGAAGATGAGGGATTTCCCGTGGGGGACCACCAAAGTTACCCCAGAAAGTTCTTTTGGCCGAGAGATGGGGACAAGCCGCCCCTTGCCAGGCCCTGCTCAAGGCAGCGCATCTGATCGAGGCAGTGTACCATGGCAGCACAGCAAAACAGCTGCAAACAATTGCTTGGCAAGCATCCACCTCAAACAGGCCAGAACTTCTGTGCAAAGTCCTTTTGAGAGTTTCAGGGTTTTGAGGGTCCTTGCAATGATCGTGAGGCAAAAATGAGGGAAATTTCAGACCGACTCTTACAGCCTCATGCTTGGTTAATGGCTCCTAGGCGATTAAGCTCCTCTTGAGCTTATTGGAAACACTGTCCATATCTAAGGACAAACACCAACTGGAAGGCACATGGGAAGGCACGTAGTCTGGCAAGTGGAAGACTATCAACTATAATTAAATATAGACAGGAAAACTTGTGAAATTTTTCTTATGGAATCTTCTTGATATAGATTGAAGTTACAACCAAATCATTCTGTATCCTGGCTTCAGCTGGGATAGAGTTAAATTTTGCTTTTCCTAGTAACTGGTGAAGTGCTGTGTTTTGGATTTAGTATGAGATTAATGTTGATAACACACCAATGTTTAAGTTGTTGCAAAGCAGCTCATAATCCAAGGACATTTTGGCTTTGTATACTCTGCCAAAGAGCAAGTGCACAAGAAGTCTGGTTGCCCTGTGAAGCAAGCAGTCTTTGCAAAACCAGAACCAGGTGCTCCATCTTCGAATCCAATAGCATCACATCCAGGGAAACCTGGTATAGTTATGGTAAATTTATCATGAATTGCAATTTTGTCTCTGACTTTAACTAAATCTTGTGGCCCGCATTCTTGGGAAGGTAGTGATACCAGTGGTGTAAACCAGAGAATTGGTGCATGGTGGATTTGTCTTGGATCATGAAAGGGCTAATCCCATGGCCTCTTCCCAATAATTTTCTTAATAACAGTTAACAACATGTTAGAGAAAGAGGATCTGTACTTAGAGAGGTACGTGTGGTACTGCCTCACAATGTATTAGAAATGGAAAAACTGGAAGTTAAAATTACCACCATAGCAAAACCAGAAAATACCACCTTTGGTCTCAGATGCTAAAAGGGAGAACCTCTATTTCAAAATTTAGTCTACAGTAAGAATATAATACATTTATTTTATGACTAGGACTTCTTATGATATCTGTCTCCACACAATAAAATACCAAAATTTCAGCATCAATGAACCTCCTAGAATATCATTGTAAATAAAAAAAAATTTAAATAGTGTATCTTCATGTTTGACTCTAGAGGGAGAACCCAGAACTTGTATTCCTCAATATACCATAATAATTAATTCTCTTAGTTCTATTTCCAAGCAAAACAAACAAACAAACAAACCTATAAATAAATAATATTTGTCAGAGTGCCATTTCTACAGAAAGGGAAATCAGCTCTTACAGACTCCAGGTAGTAAGGCACAGAACCTTGCCACTGCCTTGCTCCTCTAATAATCATAATGCAGTTTTTGTAAAGTCTAATTTAAGTCTTCCTAGATTTAGCCATGAGGTCTGTTACTCTTTATTTGAGTGATAATAAAAGAGTTTTTGCTTTGCTTTTTTTTTACAACATAAACTCTAGCAGTTTTTAAGAGGTTCTGATACCTATAGAAGGAAAGAAAAAGTGGAGAAAAATACAACTTCCCATTCAGCTTGATGCCATACAATCCCACCATTTTGTGAGAATGCAGTTAATAGCAAATTAACTATGATAATCTGTATGACTTGGGCAATGTTTGAAAGAGTTTTGAGCTTACCTTTCATCAAGATCATGTTTTTTATGCATATCAAACCTATGCCTTGACAGATATACTTCCCCACCCTTCTTCCTCCCCAGTTACCAGCAGGATGCTTCTTATCTTTTTCTTTGTTTTCCTGTTAGACAGTAGGAGTGTTGAATATTTTGGAAGAAAAAACAAGAGAAGGAAGTAAGAGTGGGTTTGATTCTACGCCAACTAAAACTGAAAGCAGATTATCCTGTCCTATCAATCTGATGTCTGTGTTATGGTATTCAATCATGACACCACACCAGAAGATTTTATGAGTGCCTGCTGAGTGGAAGAAGAGTGTTGAAAGAAGAGAGAATAAACCAGAGCCACTTTCCCTCTCTGACTGTTCCTAGAACCCAGAACTGGGTGGCACTGGAACATCACACCATCTTCTCTAATAGCATGAGTAACTTATCTGTGGCTCTCACGCTCTTGTCTAAAAATTAATTTATTCATTATTCTACCACTTAAGATTACCATCTGTGAAAACTGGGATTTAAAAATTTCTGTGATTTTTTGAAAATATTTTTTGTTCATATGTGGGCTATCATATATATGTTTTATTTCCTGCATAAAAGCGTGACATGGCTCTGGAGTTGCTTCATTGGAGCAAAAAGAATATAGTGCAGAATAAAAGGTAATTCTGTCTTCCTTGCATGAATACCACCAGTAATTCCAGTTCATAACTATATAACATGATGTAACAATTCAGAAAAAACTTGCTGTCAGAGGGAAAGGGCAGTTGCTGCTGCTTCTCTCCAAGAAGTCTTTATTTCCTACACTTTTTTCAGTCTGCAAATATCTTCTGTAGCCCCCATCCTTCAGTTTTGCCAATATAACCTATGCAGACAGATCCAAAGCCAAGCAGATCCTTATTGGTCAGGTATGGTCTTACAAAGATAAAATGCAAAATATATTTCATTTCTGCTTTTTTCCCCCTGTTTAACAGTAAAGCCTACAAATCTGCTTTTTAATATATTTTGTTAATGGAACTCTGAAACATAAACTTTTAGGGTCTTTGAGCATAAATGAGAATATATACACTTTCAATGGAAAAAAAAAATCAGATAGGATTCTACTGATAAGGCTGTTTGAAAGACATTTGTATTAGTAATCACCTTCAAAGTTAATTTGAGTGTATCCTCTAATACTGAGTGATCAGTATTAGACTCATTGGCCCATTGCCTTCTGATTTGAGTTTGCCAGTGGTTATGTCAGAGACTTGCTGCACAGATATTTTACATTTTAGACTCAAGAACACTCCTCCATTAAGTCTCTGTGCTCCAGGAAATACTAGAGAATCTGGAATTTAGGATTCTCCTCCCACTTCTATCAATGGTCTGATGGGCTAACTCTAATCACTTTGCCTAGCAATGCCTGTTTCTCTGCAATCTGAGGGTGATGATACTTTGTAAAATACTATGAAAGCTACCAATAAAAATTACTTACAAAAAACAGTAAGTGTTTTGCTTATGGTAGAAGATATTATCAGTAATATGACCTAATACTATCTGCTTGAAAGTATCTTATTTTTACAGATTCCCCTTTTCTTGAACCTTTTTTCCTCCTGTTGCTACAGATAGTATCTTTATACTTTTGGAGCTGCATGTAAGTATCAGATATTACTACTTTTAGCAAACTTGACCCATTCTTTATATTTTCACATGGAGAAGAAAAATCAGTGATTTGCTTTTTTTTTTTTTAATTGAACGAAATACCGCATTCACTGACAAAAGACTTGGAAGTAAGTTTGTTAAAATTTCTCCCTTTTTTTCTGCTAATCTGTTTAATTATATGAAAATCTTAAGTGGACATTTAGGTAGGCAACAATATTTAACACTGGAATCTGTCCATATGGAAGTTACTAGGAGACTTCTGATGATTCTATTGGCAGTATGAATCTCACAGTGATATTTTGTATAAAAATCTTGGGTATTCAGACTCCACAGACATAAAATTTCCTTCTGATTTGTGGGTTTTACTTTTTCCATTTTTGTATCTGCTGCATCCCACCTTTTTCTACCCTACACTTCTGAGGAAGGAATCAAGGAAAAGA
>VWZV01003564.1:0-79212 GCA_013397155.1 Irena cyanogastra
GAGCGCGGGGGCGAGCGGCACCTGCCGAGGGCAGCAGCGGCGCGGTGCGGAGCGGAGCGCTGGGCGGCGGCGAAGCCGGGCGGCTGCGGCGGGCAAGGAGCGGAGCGGAGCGGGCTGGGCTCGGGCTGGGTCCGCGCCCGGCGCCGCCGCTGCGCCCTCCCGGCTGCGAGTCCGCCCGGCTCCGGATCACGTGGCGGTTGCCGGAGGCAGAGACTAGCGAGGAGAGAAAAAAAAAAGCGCCTCATTCCTTCTTCCACCGCCATACTGTATTTTATAGTAACTCTCATTTTTATTCCTCCCTTTTACTCCCGCTCGGTGAGTACCTTTCCGCTGACATTCTTGTCCTCCTTTTTTGTCCTGTTTTTTTTTTCTTCCTTTTGTTTTTTTTTTTTAATTGTTTTCTTTTTTTTTTCTTCTTTTTTTTTCTTCCTCTTTGATTATTGTTTAAATGGATTTGATCTTTTGCTGATGACAAGTTTTTTTCCTAGCATGCGATGGTTACTAAACTGTGAGCAAAAGGTGCTGCTGGGGCCGGGAGTCACTGGGAATGAAAAATGATAATATTAATAATATAGACTTGCCAGTCCAGCAACAACTGATATACATTTAGTAGCTATATATCTATATATGCAACTGGTTTTGTTGTGGCACGGAAAAGCGATGTGAAATATGATGCTTATTTTTTAAAGATAAGAGAAAAGGCATGTTTCTAACTCTTTTTGCAGAGGATTTTTTTCTGGTGTTGTTTTATTTTTATTTTTGGGTGTTTTTTAAGGGCTTTTTTTTTTTTTTCCATAAAGAGATGGGAATTGCAAATGCATTTTACAGCAGTGTTTACACAGAGTTTGTAATCTTGCAATACTGGTGGAAGCCACAGAGCAAGATGTTAATTTTATTATTTTTGTTACTGTTTCTTTTTTTTTCTTTCTTTTTTTTTTTTAAACAGTGCAACCAGCAGGGTTTTTGGTTTTCCTCTTCTTCAGTTTTTGATGCCTGTTTATAATGTGAAACTTTTCTTGCAGCATGTTGCAGTTATCATTTTTAGATACTTTTTTTCCTTCCTAAAGATAACAAAGCAAAACAGAAAGCTAAAGAGGTGATCCTTACTTTTGCACATTTTGCACCTTCACTTTTTATTCTTTTGCCAGCAGTGTTTTATGATGATTATTGTTGTCATGATGGTGATGGTGATAGATATATACATATATACAAATAAATACATTTGCAAATGATGGCAGTGGAAGGTTTTCCTGGAGAATGAAGTGCGGTTTGGTTTCCTTGTCAACGGAAGATGAAGTGAACAACTGAACATCTCCCCAGTGCAGGTACTTCATCTCCTTGTAGGCGTTTCCACACTGTGTAAATTACATTGTGAGTTTTTTTTTTTTTGTTTTTTTTTTTTAAAAAATTCTCCTTCCATTCCTTTCTAAAGGTGTCTGTGTAATACACGTGAGGACAGGACTAAATATCTCTGCCTTGTGATTGCTTGGATGTGTGCAAATGTTGCACTAATTGAGCCTAGGTCGGTTAAAGCAGAAGAGAGGTGTTTTATGTGCTGTGCTGTATAGAGGGGAAGGCAGCTGGGGGGGAAAAAAATTCCAGACACCCCTCCTCTCCTTCTTGCGTTTAAAAAAAACCCAAATAAACAAAACAACCAAAAGTAAAGCCCAAACCGAAACTGGATGGAACCTTGAAATCCTCGTTACTAGTACAGATGCTCACAGGACTTTAGACAAAAACAATAGCTCCAGCCCTGTATTGTGGAGACTCGTGTGTTTTTGTGTGTCTGTTTAAATTTATCCATTAGAAAATAGCTGTGAAACAGCAAAGGAGGCTCCCTCGTAGAGCTGGCTTGCTGCCACATGAGGCATATTTTGTAGCCCTAGGGGCAGAAAACCCTTATATCCAACTTCTGCTCCTCATATTAAAAAGGCGTAAACAAGGCAGCAGGTTGCCTCTTATGACTCTAATTCATTGGGATGGAGATTAATCAGAAGCTGATATTTGCTTGAAGGTGTTTCGTTTTTGTTTGATGATTAATAGTACCACTGGCTGACAGGGAATGGGAAATTGTTACTTTCCGTGATGGTTACTGAGAGTTCAGGATTGGAGGAGAAGCTGTTACTTTTCACTGAGAGCACTTTAATGTTTAACAGAGGCTGCCCCTGATGTACACACAGGATATTGGTTCTGTAAAACACAATTTGGAAAGATTTTTCCAGATGACAGGGTGGGTTAGTTTGGGGTTTGTTTACTTATTTACTTATTTATTTTCCTCCAGAGAGAAATATGGTGCAATATTATGCTAAAGTTCAAGTGCTGAATGTTCTGTGATGTTCTCTGTTTACTTTATTGTGATGGGATTGCTTACTGTATTTTATATAAAGAACATTTAAGGATCTATAACTGACTCTAAAGATATGCCGAGTATTCAGATGTGGAAACTAAAATAAGTTACAGGGGATATATTTCTTTTGTCACTGTCATGTAAGAAAATATAATTCATAGAATTACAAATGCATTTGGAAATTTGAGGCTTCTAATGCTTGTGTTTAAATTCTTGCAATGTAACAGCTTTCTTTAAAGTAGAAAGTGTAACAAGTGTATACATCATGCAATTAGTCACATTGAAAAATAAATAAATTCATTTATCTTTGTAGAAACATAACTATTATGTATTTCCATTGGCTTTTTCCAGGTTTCCTGTAATAAAACTATTTTGCACGTATTTGTGCATGACTTCTGTTCTGACATGTTAAAATACTTTTGGCAGCATAACAGGGTCAATAATTCATGGCTCTAAAAACCAGTTGAGATATTTCCATGATAGATTACAATGACTTTTCTAAAGTACTTACAATCTGTTGGGTCATTACTCCACATTTTAAGAAGACTTAGCCTGCTTATTTTTTCATGATTTAATTTAGAAACCAGCCATTAAAAACAGGAGAGGTTGAAAGTTTATTCTCCACCCCTCTATTTATTTCCATCCCACCTTATATTTAAATTAAGTGTTTTCTTTAAATTAGGTGCAACTGTCAGTAAGCAAAATATTTTGATACTGCTAAAGCACTGAAATAAAGTAGCTAGGCTAGCAGTTTCCAGAATGATCCTTTTGTCCTTTCTTTTAATACTGCAGGTGTGTTGTGTGAGTAATTTTGTACAGATAGCTGCTGAGTGAAGAGCTAATCCTGCTCACCTAGTCTTACCTTGAAGTCTGAGAAAGTGCACTCCTAAAACTTTCTATTTAGTGCCCAGATTTCATCCACAAAGCACCTGTTGTCTGAGGAGTATGGTAATTAATATACATACATTTCATTTGCAGCATCCTGAGGTTGTAGGAGTTCATATATATCAAGCAGCCTTGGGACCTTAAAATAGGAGCCAATTTTGAAAGAGGATCCTTCTACCTCTGTGCAGTATGTGGGCAGAACAGGATTTGGGTTGGTGGAATTGGTTTTGGCTTGGTGCTTCTGTAGTTATGCTATGACTAATGTTGAAAGCGTGTTTTAGAAAGCCATAGTTAGTGTCAAAGACAATTGTCCTTTTGTCCTTTTGAGATGAATAAAAATTTTGCCTACAAATTGCAGCTTTGTTTCTACAAGTGATGATATCATTATATTCCTTATATAGTATGGGATATAGTCATACTGCCCTAGCTCCTGAAAGTAATGAGTGTCTAGACTGAAATGACATCTTCTATTTCTCTTTACATCTGTTTTGGTATTCAGGACAGGGTAGGGATTTAAGATACCTTTATAAAGGCTTGTAAACTGAAATCTTTGGAAAGCAGTTTTTCTTTTCTTCTTCCATAACTAATGATTTTTATCAGTATTTACTTGCAAGTGAATAAGAACAAGTGGAGAGAAATTAGAAACTATAGCATTCAGCGTGCTGACTCATGAGTACATGGTTTTAGCTGCTGTAGTGGCCTGAACTGGTAAAACAAGACTATCTCCTTACGTTTTTCAACATTGGAGATAGAACTAGATGGCCTGTGGTGTCATGAAGTCTGTTTGCTGTGATACTAGGCTGATCTTTTTTTTTTTCAGATTCAAAAAACCCTGGTTTAAATTTAGCTGGGGTATCACTCTCACTGCGCCTCTTGAAGGTGGGGCAGAGACTCACTTTTCATGGATTCAGAAACACAATTTCTGTCCTAAATTTATTTTCAGACAGTTTATTCTCTTTTTTTTTTTCGTGCCACTGCTGACCTTAAACAGTAAGGTTCCTTCTCCATATCTTTGGTCTTCAGATTATAGTATATTTTTGGAGAGCAATTGCAGCTGCTTTTCCCTCATGATTTCTGGGCTTGACTTGGAGAGGTTCCCAAAAGTGTGGCTGGTGCTGGGAGGGGATGTCAAGACTGGCTCTGCCCAAAATCATGCTGCAGCAGAAACGGGGAAGCTGTGCTCGAATCCTCTTCTGCCCAAACTGGTGTGTTCTGCTTTCAGCTGAAAATACAGCAGTCTGATTTCTGGCTCTGACATCAGCCCAAACGTTTCCCCCTGAAGCCACACACACAGCCTTGCCTTCTGGTGGAATGGGATTTGCACTGTGGGCCTTCCTTCACTCTGCCTACCCAACCTGAATTTCTTTTGTTGTAGTGCAACAGGAAAGAACTCTTGGGAATTTCTTCTGCAACACTCTGGTTTTTAAACTCTCAAGAGTTTTTCACATGTTGTCTTAGTATTTTGTATTCATACCAGGGAAGGGAATGTGAGTAGGTTTGGGGTGGTGCTGTACCACAATCTTTTATTAGGAATAAATGTGAAAGTTTGCTACAGCGTTCTTTAAAATTTTTACCTTATTAGAGTCTTTGCAGCTTGCTTATATCTTATCTCCCTAGTCTTCTAAAGCATTGTTCTATGGGTGTTTGCTTCTCTTTTATTGTGTAATTTTTCTTATTTTCTTCCTTCCCTGCATTTTGAGTTTTAAAAGATAAAAAGATGAAAAAGCTTAATAGTGTTTAAATTGTAGGATTACAAAGACTGATAGGTCTGCCCTCAAATGAATGTTTTAACTTCCTTTGGTTTTAAAGGACGTGGTGCTCTGTCAAATTCTGGAGCCAAATCCTGTATATTTTAAGTACTTACAGAATATCTGAACAGAAGGCTAAGGCTGAGTATTTCCTGATGAAAAATTATGTAATCTGTGACGCTGTCTACACAGTTATCCAGTTTGTAGCTCCCTTAAACTCAGATCCAGACTGACAGAAGAAAACAAAATGCTGCTTTTAAGTGGTATAAGATTAAAATGCAATATTTTGACCTTTATGAAGGTACCAATCTTATTTTATGATTTTTAAACAATTACAGGAGTAAAATGGCGTGAAGATTATTGTTTTGCATGTACCCACATTAGACATTTTTCTCTCTGGTTTTTTTCTGCTTCTAAATGACACTCAAATCTCTGTAATGTACTTAATCTTTCAAAAGCATTTATACTGCAGCTTTGGCAGTATTTTCTGAGAAAGTTTATTTTTGCACAATGAAGTGTGATTTTTCATCTCTATGAATCATCTGCCAACAATTTAAAAAAATAATCAAGTAGACCTTCACATTACTAAGTAAATTTCAGGTTGCTTAGTGTGAATAAAATAACATGTTTTTATAGTCGTTGTATTCTGGAATAAAGATACAGACACGTAGATGAATAGACAGAATCATAGAGAGAGAGGTTTTTAAAGACGCTTTAATGTGATAGAGAATTAACAAAAATCTTATGTTGATTATCCTTCGGGGCTTAACCAATGCTTTTTAATAACTACGAGTTTAACTTTCTTGGTTTTGCATTTATACAGACCTATATTATCTGCTGCCTCTTGAGAAAAGCTACAGAGTTAATAAGTTGCCTCTCTGGTACATCGCTGTGTGTCTCTTGGCTCCTTGTGTCCTGGCTGGCTTGCCAGAGGTTGGGGCTCAACCATTATGCAGTTGCATTCCCGTTTCAGGAGGAGAGTTGTTTTGTTTTTTTTTCCCTCTGATGCAGTTCCTTCATCGTTATGATAGTAAGCAGAATAATTTCTATTCTGACTTTGCTGGCCTTGAGAGGTTTGAAGAAGCAGAGGTGGATTTCTTATGAGTGATGACCAACAGTGGGTATGAATGTGGTGGAATATCAATGGCATTCCCCAGACTCTTTATTTTTTCTTTGCACACTCACAAGCCTTTCTCCTAAAATACCCAATGGTCTGATTAAATTTGGTTTACACCAGTGGTCCTTCCCAGGTGGCCTTCTTCTGGTGTCAGTGATTATTGCCTCTACTGATGTGTAGTCTCTGAGCAATCAAGTCAATGTGGAGCTCTGGAAAGAGCTCATGCTTTCTATAGTTGATTCTATGGTCCTCCAAGGACAGCTTGCAGTCTTTTTGATAGGGAGTAGCTTATAAAAGGCAGTACAGGCCATTATTATTATTATTTAAAGAACAAGACACCATAAAGAATACTATGATAACTCTTGGACCTCGATGATTATTGAATAACCTGGTGAAAGTCAGGTCCCTGTCTTCCCGCTGTGCCCTATACCAACAGCCTTTTTTTCCAGCCTGTTCAGTCACATTGGTTGCCTTCTTCAAGGTCCTCCCTTGAGTCAGTGACGTGCTTTGTGGTGTTCAGGGTCAACAAAAGGGGGATTTCTGGCACAAATCAAGTATTAATGAGATCATTAATCTGACTTAAACGAGACTAAATTTGTTCTGTAGGATAGCATCACATCAGTACAGTTCATTCAGTAAAAAGGTGTCTCTGTTTCTGCTCAGAGTTTTGTGTAAAAGGTGAACAGGACCTATTGTCAAAGAGATATGACACATCTTGTTAAATCAGGGTAACTACAATTTGTAGGAGGCACTGCACATGTGTACCTTGCATGGAGAATTTTTAGACTGACTGAAGAATTCCTTTCTGTCTCAAAGGAATTATATTTGCATGGTGTTGACAATGCTAGTTTTCCTTTCTGTTTTGTGTTATAATGGAGTGCAAAAGCACTAAAATGTTTGCACTATCCTAGACATGTTCTTTTTTAGAACAATACAAATGAAATAACAAAGATACCCTCGTGAATTTTTGCACACCAGGCTTGCACTGTAGGCTTACTGCATGCTAACAGCTCTTCTGGGTACAGGGAGTTACAGTAATAACTCACTGACTTTTACAATGAACCACTGTGCTTTTAGTAGTTGCAGCAACATGCTTCTGAGCTTGATCTGTAATGCAAGTTACCGTTTATAAAAGAAAATTCATTCTATCTAGTTACAATATTTTATCAAATGATCCTTTACCCAATAAATATCAGGATAGAAATAGTATAAGATTTAAAAATGTGCTTTGCAAATTGTCATGCAGTGTCTATGAAACAGGCCCCCTGAAGATATAATTAAAACAAAACTTCCTCTTTGGGTACCTTTTAAAGGGATTAATGCTACTGTTTTCTAAGTAGAACACACACACACACACATGCTACCCATTTCTCATCTTGTATTTGCCATTGATTTCACAAGATAAAACCCAACACTTGAAGTATTGTACAGCGCGTCAGTTTTGTAGTGTGCTCTTTACTGCATAAATTCCCATTCACTTTGTTTTCTTTTTCCCAAACTGAAGAAGAAGGATGCAATTAAGTTTTCCTCCTGCCTTTACAACTTCCAGTTAAATGGGAGTTCTTTAAATGATACAGTTACAAGATAGACACTGGAGATGTTACCATCTTCTACTTGGGTATTTGTAACCTGTAGACAATTAATGTACATTATGAATAATGAAAAGAGAAACTGCATTTATGCCACTTGCTTTACGGGGGTAGTTTATCAGGACATTGATGCTATTTTTATTGTTTATTATTTTATGAGAAAAACATACTGGATTACCATTTTATCAGCATGTGCCCTGTTCCAGTAGGTGCTGTAGAAATAGAAAGGTGCAGAATTAGGCCCCGGGGCTATTAAAATCGGTGATTAAAATCAGAATCAAAATTTCATGTCAAACAATTTTTTTTTTCCTGTAGATTTTGATGAAGTGGTTCACACAAAAGGCTCTATTCATCTCACTTAACCTTGCTGTTTAAAAAATAGGTTTTTAGAACTAAGCTAGTCATCATTTTAGCCATCTAAAAGTTAGTCATTGAAGTCTAACACAGTTGCTCAAGGCTTTGTAGTCAACGGAGATAAATATTCTCTTCCTGCAGAGAATTACAGATTACATCCCAACAGAGGCATCTATGGACAGCTGAGATGAACAACCTTCCTAAAACATCTCTCTCTTTGCGCTGATGAGAGACAACCTGGATGGCCCATTTAAAATAGATTCCTAACTTTTTGATGGATGAAGTTAAAGGAGATGAATCACATGCTCCCCAACCCCCTACTTCTTCAAATCCTAATTTTGCCATGAAATATTTGGTTAAAAAATATTTTTGGCCACTAGAATCTTCATGGCTTTAAGTTTTTACTTGAAGTTGTTTAACTTCTCCAGCAATTTTTTTCACAGCCTTACAAATGTGTTTCTAAATATTTTGAATCAATTCCAGGCTATGACAAAATTCCTAGGGATGTCTGACAGGGCCAAGATTTCACATCTTTTTTGTACCACTTCACCCAGTTTTCTGTCTTTTTATAATGTGATCCAACAACAATTGATCCTTCAATGAGTTCTCCTCACAGAGTCCTCTTCTAAAACCCAGGGACTTAAGCTGTTGGTTGCAATCATGGGCCTCCTTTGAAAACCTTTGAAAATTATTGAAACAGAAGAATGATGTGGGTGGCAATGGAATCAGCTAATTGTATTGTATATATGAATTCTTGTATGATATATATATGTATGTAGATGCAGTTAAAAAAATCATTAGTACATCAACAGCAGAAGATCTGAATTTGAAAGTTCTAGATGTCTCTGAAGTTGGATCTTGAAACTATAAAAGGCTTTTTAGTTTGTAAGCTGAGGTCGTCTGGGCAATGTAGGGGAAATATTTTGCTACTGATAGCATGCAGATGATACCTTCATGTACCTGCTTGTTTTTAAAAACTCCAGTAAAACCTGTACTTTTGAATACCAGATAGATTTTAGCTTTCCCTGTCTCAGGTAATTTTTTAGGGAAGACTGTAATTTTTTAAGACTGTCTGTAAAATCAGCTCTTCTATACAATTCACTTCAGTGCCTTGCTTCAGATCTATCCCAAGTCATTGTGTGTAGCAAGATGCCAAGCAAAGGCCAATTCATGACACTACACAGTATGTTGTGATATCATCCTCTTTTTCCACAAATTATGAATTCAGCTATTTCATTCAATATATGTTTAGGCTTTCTGTAAGATTTTCTACAGGTGCTGAAATATATCAAAGTAGTGTGCATGTTTCCACCGTGGGTTTTGCCTTATTCTTGGCCTGGCACTAGCTGGGTGCCTGTGCAGACATTGTTAAACTGCTCACACAGGCCAGGTTTTTCACTGACAGCATAATATGAAATCAAACTAAAGCTGAATCCAAATTAGAAATGAGCCATTTGGTATTATAGGAGTAAGCACAAAACTCAGCATAGTGAGAGTTAATTGCCCAAATACCACGTATTACTACCACGATAAAGTAAGCTGCAGCTGTAAGCTCTAACAGCTATAACATAATGGTTTGCACAGACTCAGAAATCTTATGGACTTGTCAGAAGTGAGAAGGGATGTTAAAAAGTTGGAGTTCTCAGCACTTTGAAATAACTGCTTCAAATAAGTGCAGTAATATTCTCTGGGGACTATAAGCTGTTAGTTGCAGCTACCATGTCGTGTTACACACTTCACCACCTCTTGGTCTTTGTTCTTGACATTCTATTTATATTTTGAACCTAGGTTTTTGTACTGTCCCTCAAAAATGCAATGTCTGAGCAGTGTTCACATAAACCAGATTTACAAGGCTACAGCCCTTTGCTGACTTCATGAAGTTTTCACCTCTTTTCCTGCTTTCATTTATGCACCATAACATTTCCTTTTTCACTCTTGAGTCTCTGCTCAGAGCTAGGAGCACAGTATTGTCACGGGAATATAAAGGTCCCATGGCCATAGATTGTCAGAACACAGGCTGAACTGAATTTCTCAGTGAGAGTGGAGCATATCAGCCAAACACAAATTCATTGTCTCTGATCTCTCTCTGCCCACTACTCTGGGTGAGGAGGTAGTCTAGGCACCTTGACTGAGGATCACAATTTGGAGACAGGCTTATGAAAGGCAAGATTACAAGAAAAATAATTGCAGTTCAGTTTAAGGAAATAAACTATTTCAGGGATGCCACATCTATTTATTTTTAATTTGTTGTACAAGTTAATGTCATATATAGTGTGACATTTCATCTCAGATCTAAAAATGAGCTCAGAAATTCATGATACTTGGTCATAAATGTTAATGAATGTTGTAAATACTCATCATAGTCAGAATAGGACTGGCTGCTTTACACTCTCAGATCTTTTAAGATCAAGGTTGACTCAGGTATAGAGACCTGTGTCACACTGATTTGCATTGACAGAGGAAAGCATATTTTCAAATGTTGGGTATGTTCATTTGAATTTCTGGATCTTTTTTTATCTTTTATTTTTAATTTTTTTTATTTCAGACTTGTTGGACCTTTCCTCCTGCTCTGGACCTTTCTCCTGGCGTCAGCAGAGCTCAGAAGGATGAACAAAAAGGAAGCAATAGGAGAGGGATGGAAGAGAGGAGAGGAATAGAAAGAGGAGGAAGGGCAGAAATAAAAATGGAGAAAAAATTCGCAGTGATTCAGCTAAGGCACCAGACAATGGGCATGTTTTCAATCCCCATTCTTCCTTACCTTCCTCTCTAGGTCAGGCTTCTCTCCCTCTCTACTTTAGCTTGCATCACCACTACAGATTTTTCACAATTTTTTTTTTTTACTTAAAGAATGAAACCACAACAATTAAAGTGTTGCAAACAAGAAAATATACCCGTCTTCTCACAAAATATGACATGACACAATTCATGTAAGTGGTTCTTGAAGTAGAATTGTTTTCCTCCTAGTATTCTTACATCTTTGACTGTGAAAGAATGAAATGGTTTAAGAGTTCAGGAGCAAGACAAAACTTAGATTTCTTGTTGCTTTCATACCTAACTTGAACCCTTTAAATCAGTTTGCACATGACTCTGTGTTTCGGTTTTATTCATCTGAATCCAAAACCAGACTTTCTACTGGTCTTTATTCTTTTTTACCTCCCCTTCCTTCAAAGCTTTACTTCCAGGGGTCCTTCTTACTCCTTATCCTCTTAGAGAGAGTATAAATTAAAAACTATTCCTATTCCTTCATTTAGTTTGAATTTTGGAGTGTATTATTCAGCTTTGTAGTTCAAATAGTCCCACCAAAGTAAAGAATGCCATCTGATATTTTCCTGTGCACTGTGACTGTCAGAAAAGATGCAGGGACCCCATGGCTCAGTGCTGGTCTTGGCTTGGTCCCAGTGCTGTGTCTTTCTTCCCAGCTGGAAGGTAGGCCACTGTGAAGGTGGAGGACTAAAAGGACACTTTGGCTAAGCCTCTTTTCAGCCCTTACAGCTACTTGCTTCCTCACAGCTGTTCCCACCAGGAATCCCTTACATCTCACAAGGTGTGCTAATAGAAAGGGTAGGTTCAGTAACTGGTCTTCCTAAGAAAGTATTTCCTAAATCTAGGGCTTAAATTGGTCCTTTGGCTCCCCTATACCAATCTGCCTGATACAAAAAAGGCAAAGGTTAGCTGCTGAGTCGATATAAAACAAGACCCAGTTGTAAATTTGAAGATTTAATTCTTTAAATAGAAAATACTAAGAATTCCCAAGTGCTTTTTAGATACTATAATCAGTTAAAGGAATTGAATGGAGAAAGGTGTTGGATTTTGAAAAATTATGGATGGAGTAGTATTTATTACAGTTGCTGGTGGAACAGGTCCAGAGCAGAACAATCTGGTCCAAAAGGCTGAAATAAATTTTATATCCTAAGAAGACTTTTAGAAAAAAATCTAAATACTGTAGTTGAATGGAAACATGCTATTTAACACATGAATAAATAAAAATTACACAAACCTGCAAGAAAACAATTACTCCTTTCAGGGATTTTATGTTTAAGCATATGTTAAATTTTATTAACATTTAGGAAAACTTGATTTTAAATTTTCTTAAAAGATGCACTACAAATTGATGCAACTGACTATTGCCTAATTACTTGACAGGAAACATTAAATTTTCTTGCTATTGATGTCTGTCTGATATATTGTTTTTATGTGTTTAGAATTTGATTATTTGTGCTCAATTTACTTGAGTCACACGTTTGAATAGCAAGTTTCTCATGTCAGTGAGGTATTCAGAGCCTCTGAACTTGGTATTTCTGGTCTCAGGGCAGTCTCTATGAAAAGTGGGAACCCTTTGGAACAACTTGGTGAGATACCCAGATCCCCCAGAGAGCTGTACTGAGAGCTGTGACTGTCCCACAGGACAAACAGGAGCTCCTCCATGCACCAGGACATGCTTGGCAGAGACTCTATCCATCTCCCTGCTAGAACCAGGGAACTGCTTCCAACATTTCTGTTTCCTGCGATTTTTTAAAGTGGGAGAGTTTGTAGAAGACTTTCCTGGGCCTTCAGGAAGTTACAGTGTGAGGTGCAGCTTGTTTGTTTAAAGGCAGGTAGCACTGCAGGCAATCTACATTCCTCTTGGAGATTCAGGCCAGGATTTTCAGCCTTAAGTGTTATTTAAGGTCAGTTAAGGGAAGCCTACCTTAACCTTAGGTAACTTCACTGACAGTACAAGAGAAGTTATGCAAACTGAAACTTGTCCTCGACTGCTGTTGAAATGTGATGCAATATATCCCATGCTTCAGAATTTAGAGTAATTTGCAAAAGAGAGAAATCTGACTTTCTTGCTCCTTAGAGTAGATATTCTGAAAACGCTGGTGCTGGTGAGCTCAGTAAGACTGCCCACACAAGCAAGATGAAGGAGCTATGCAAACAGATCTGAAGCAAATGTTTTGCAAACACAGGTGAACTGATGATGTCCTTCTCACTGGCTCAAATTTTTGCCTATTTTCTGTCCTACCATTCTAGCATCTCTGCCACAAATATTAGATATTTTAACTTTGTTTGCTCTGGAACACTTTTCTTCTTCAGTGTGCAACAAAATAATTTCATATTGCAATTACCATTTCACTTCAAAGGGTAACTACTGTGTAATCCATAATCATCAATTTCTTTTATGACCAGCTCTTTACTATTATGTTTTACAGCCTTTCAGTGCATCAGTAAAGTATCTTTATAGAAGTACAGTAATAGAGTTGGCATCTTTGATTCTAGGAACTTCCTAATGAAAACATCAAAAGCCTTGATCCTTTCCTGAAAGGGTAATGCTACTTACATATGTTTGTAAAATGTCTTCTTCAAATTAAATACTTTGTGACCTCTGGAAAGTAATATATGATGTATTCACATGTAACATGTATGTTTTGAAATAAATTGCTTTATTCTCCTGACATTAGACTTCAACACTGAAATTCAAAGAAAGATTTCCAAATTATGATACTTGCCTCTCAACTGCTGCTCACACAGAGCAACAAGCATTTCTGTCAACTTTTGAAAACTGAGAAAATAGTGGAAATTTTGAAAGTCAAGAGAATTTTGGCTATGTCTAGTAAATACAGAGTTAAAGTCCTGCGTTCAGCACCTTTGTGAAAGTTTTATTGTGTATGGAACGTAGATTACTGCACATGATGGCTTAGACAGTCATCTGTGCATCTACAGTAATTAGTGTGTATGTTGGCAATCTCTGTTTGGTCTGGAGAACAGAATTGCAGTGAAAACAAGGCTGAATGAAGGTTGCCATCATCATCAAGAAGATATTTCACATAAAAAAGGTACTTTAAGTAGATATACTAAGGACAAGGCATACCAGGTACTCTTTGAACATATAATGTATAGCTTCCTATGTCTGGCTTGTAGCAGCTTAAGTTTAACTGGGAGTCAGGTATTGCTCTCACTGGCAATTGTGCAACACTTTGAATATTAGTCCCTTTGGGTTATGGCATGAGAGGGTTTTTTATCTGAGGATGAAATTTCTTAAAGATAAGATATTGTGCACAATATTTTCTCATGAAAGTATCTTTCCTTTTTTTCTCATATATTTCAAGTAGTACAGCTCATACCATGATATGTAGAGGGTGCTTGTATGTAGCTATATCCATGGATGCTCCTGGTCTTTTAATTAAGCTTATAAAAACTTTGTTAATGAATTCATTGGAAGCCAGATCATCCTTCTGTTTTCAATGCAGTAGGGATACAGTAGCATTTGTTTCTTAAATGTGGACAAGATATTAGTGCAATACACAGACACTCTGGTACCTGTTGAATCAGGGGGTTTGATGACACTAGAAAAATTGGATTGAATATAAAAAGTTCAGTGCTGTTTTTCCTATGAAATGAATTGGTATATAGTTTTTCTGATACACTAAAATTGAAAAAGAGCTGATATAACAGTTAAAAAGTGAAATAGCTCATTCTGTTTCCGTTGGTAGTAAAGAATAATAAAAGGTTATTTTCAGAAGAAGCTAGTTGGTATTAGAATACATAGAATACTGGAATAATAATGCAAGAATAAATTAGACTGAAATGTTTAATTTTATAGTTTATTTTATAGTTTATCAGTATTAATAAGTTGATGCAGGAATTGATGCCTTATGCAATTAGACAGATATCAGGACAGATCACATTGTCATATCAATCTATTAATGATCATATCAACTAACAGCAACTTTATAGTCTGTATAAAAACAAAACCTTAATATATACTGTAGAAAATATGCTTAAAGCAGGAACACATTTTTTTAAAATGAAAACAAAAAATTGCAATATACTTGCAAGAAGGTGAAGTAGGAATACCTTATTAGATCAATACATTGCAGCTCATATAAAATTCCTGAAATAATTTCAAATTATAGAAGCTTCTAAGTTCCGAAATTCTGGCATTTCCTAACCTTGTATTCCTTGACTTTGCCAACTTACTTATCTTTTTCCAATATAGTGTTTTTTAAATGTGTATGTGTATAGTCTATATTTACTCTATTGAGGGAGATTACATGTCGAGACAAATATATTTGCAGTTTCATTATGAAATATGCAATAATGGTAGCATAAAAATGCAACTATTTATGAAAATTGCTTTTGGAGAATTGCCTTGTAACTTCTTATTGAAGCTATAAATTTGAACCATATTTTCTATTTACACCAATGCACGAGGAAGTTTTAGAATAAGATTTTAAATTAGAAGCATGCTTTAATGAACAAAACACACCACTCAAGCTTTGTCATATCTGTATCCCAGGAAACGCTCTGGAAAGAAGTCCTCTGGTTTTTGCGACATTCAGCTTCCCATATGTGTTCATATATTTCGTTTAGAACAGTAACTTTTCTATAAGCACTTATTATATTCGGCAAATTTCATCCAAAATTTTTAAGACCTTAGAAATGCTTATCATTTAAGAAATGATAGGAAAGGAAAACATCATTGATTTGTGTAGCCAAAGTGCAGAGGACTCCAGCGATGGAAGTGAGATTAACATCTTATTAAAACCATAGAGGATGAGCTCCAATCTCAGATCCACATGATTTATATGCAGATTTCAACCTGCCATTAGTGTTCAAGATTCTGCACTAGAGTATGTATTCATTAATAACAATTAATTTTTTTTCAAAACAATACACACAATGTAAATATTTAAATTCATTTCAACGTGAAATCATCTAAAGTATTTGCATGCATTACCCCATGAACTCATTCAGTCAGATCCTATCGCCAGCAGTATATTGAAAATACAATCAATGAAAAGATCCTTATGCATTTTAAAATATTCTTTCTAGTAACATTTCTTTGTCTCATTCTCATAATATGGTATATAAGACTTCTGCCATACTTGAGGTATGATATCATTGTTCTTGTGTTCTTTTTGCAAGGCCCCAGGAAGTTCTTTATCTTGGAGGTTTTTTTATGTAGCTATCTTCTTCAACACCTTTTAACAAATCTCAGCCTAAAAAGAAGGAGAGAAAAAAAAGGGGAAAAAAGGGCCTTTATTAATAGAATAATAAGAGCATGTTTCAGAGCAGGTGGAGTAGAAAGAGACATCAAATCCAAGTTAACAAATAGTGAACTTATCACTATAACTCTTCGGGAAACTTCATTTTGTAGGCAAAAATTTAAAAAGACATGCAACTAATTTTGATTTTTAAATTAGCTGACTTTCATGGAAGTAGTTTTGTTCCAAGAGTTTAAGAGAATCTATGAGAAGCTGCTGAAGTCATTCCTTCATATACTACGTTTTATATATATATCCATATATATGAAATCCTATATATTACATGACCTTATATTTTATGATATATGGTGTCAGATAAGATACAAATTTCTGCTTAAGACAGATAAAGCTGGTTGGTTTTTTTAACAAACCCCACATATTAGACTACCATTGAATGATTAAAAAAGGTAGTTGTTTTCACAAGCGAGAATAAAAAAAATATTTCAGTGAAATCAAATGTTAATTGACATAAATTAATGGAAAAAGGTTGCTTGAGCTAGTGTGGCTTAAGTACATAGTTTCATTTGCATATTTAGTCTCAACCTAGCAGATACAAAGCTTGCAAGGTCTGTAATGTGGTAGGGGGTGATGTGGCTTTTGGCTTTGGTGAAGATGCCCCTTGGTTGTGCTGGTATGGACCTGTTGGCCTCCAAAATGCACATCTCTTCAAGGCCTCTAATTGTAAGTTTATACTTAATATGATTGCATAATTAAATTAAGTCAAATCCTACAATTCACTTGTTTTTCTCAGAATATTAGGTATTTGATGGACAAAAAAATATTGTGGAGTTGAAATGCAAGTGTTTCATCTTGGTGGAAAATACCCTTCTTACTTTATTCTGCAGTATTATATTGAAAAATGCTTTAGTACCAGATAAGATAAAGTGTGATTTCTTGAAAATCAGTATTGATGTTTTCTGTAGTCAGATTCTCAACCAATTACTGGTTACTGAAGTCAAACTTAACTAGCTAGTAAAGTACTTTGAGAGTCTCAATTCAACTGGCTGCTATAGAAGGACATCTACAATTGCCATTTCTTGGCATCCATAATTATATGACAAGCATAGCCAAAATTTTGTCATGTTTAGGGGATGCAGTTAAGAAAACCAACTTATTGTAACATAAATTAAGCCAGAATTCTGTAAATTTCTCTTCCATAAACACTTAGAGGAATCTTGCCATCATCTAAATTTTTATTAATTTACCCACTTGTGCTTTGCCAAATCCCAACACAAGGCATTTTCCCCATCTTACTATTAAAACTGTCTATGGAGTATTATGGATTGTGGTGGTATTTTACCATCTAGTGTGGTAAAAAGGGTCCTAATCCAAACAAGTAATTTTCAAAAACATTACCAAAAAAATTGATTTGTGTATTTGGGGATACATTGGTTCTTTTTTTTATTTTAGATAATAATCTTAATGGAATTATTAAAAAAATTTTATTTTCATATTTATTTAGAAAAATTAATGATGAGAAGTTTCCTTGTACACAACAGAAGGCAGGAAATGGGAGAGAAATTTATCATTCAGTTTTTCAGTTTCTAGGCAACATTTTTCCCCTAAGTCTTTTTCTCAGCCTTTATTTTTTTTTTTTTTTTTGAGGGCACATCGACAGCGTCAACACATGCAATCCCTCTGCCTCCTCCAGCTTCAATGTCTCTAGTATCTTGCAGAGTTTATATGACTTTCAGAAGTCTCTGGGTATGCTTAATTGCATCAAAGTCAGTGCTGGGCTAGTGTGGTCTCAAAGACCTGAAACTCCTTTTTTCTGTGCAGTCCTCTGTAAAATCTTCTGTTTAAACAAGTGCTCCCTAAACCCCTTTTCAGATGATCAGGCTTTTGGGCTGTGGGCACAATTTCTTCAGTGGGAAGTTGCAGCATAAAGAAAAAATATCCTGTTGCATTGAACTTGAATGAAGGGCATTTGTTAGAAAAGAGGAGACTGGCAACACCTGCATCTCTTCCTAACATATTGATTAATTCATCTGGTGGGGACTTTCCTATTAGCATCTTTCCCATGATCATGAGAGATGAATGTGATTGCACTTTGGAAATAAGCACTAGCATTGCTTACTTTCATATTTGTTTTAAAGCACAAAATTTAAAAAAAACCACCCTAAACATTAAAGTGCAGATAAGGTTTATCATACTTCCTTCAGAGAAAGCCGAGAGTATGAAAATAATTTTCCTGTTAATGTAAATTAGCCATTTATTATTACTTATTTCTTCTACGTACATGCAATACAGTTAACCTTCTTTGACTTAAATGAAATAATCTAGTTTATTTTACTCATGAACTTCAACCTTTGACTGCTGATGAGAGTATAGTCACATCTTATGGAATACATAAAGAGTCCTTCCTCCAGCAAATATGTAGAAGAATGGTGTGAAATAGAAAAAACCCTTGTAGAAACTGCAAAGGTAATGGGCAGCAAAAGGAGCGTAGTGTCTAGTGGCAGGATGTGTATTCCCAACAGAAACAGCTGATGCCTGGACCTTCACTTAAATTCCCTTCTACTCTCCTTTTTTTCTCTCTTTAAGATTTTAGTTTCACATGCAAACCTCTTTCTGTCCCTCTACAAAGCTACTAACATACCTGAAAAATTTTCACTGATCCTTTATAATTATATGTTCAGATTGGAAAAGATCTTTAAGATCTTCAAGCCCAGCTAACACTACTGTGTTCACTACTAAACCATACCACTAAGTGCCTCATCCACATGTTTTTTAACACTTAAATAAAATACAAATAATTCCATAAGCAAATAACAAAAGGCAAGGTGTCTACCCAAAGCTAATGTTTATTTGAAGTTAAGGTAAAATTTAAAAAAACCCTGTGGCCTGGACATTTCTGGGCATGGTGACCAATATTTGTAGCTGATATAAATTGGTAGGATGTCTCCACTAAATCAGTGGAGAATTGTTTACCTGGTTGTACTCTCATAACTTTCTCACAGCAAATGTGATTGGATTTACTCCCTTTCAGTGGTAAATTGTGAAAAATAGGATGATTAGTTCTGTGCTGGGAAGGTCATTTTAGTCTTATTTCAGAATAACTAATGGAGCTCTGAAAATGGTAAAGTAATGCCTGTGTGTGGTGTATGCAGATGGCAGGAGAAAATGCTATGCACATGAAACCCAAGCACAGAAATTATGAACTTGAAACTATCTTTTCACTGAAAGCTATTTAGCTCTAGAGCCTCTCCTTTGCATTTTGAGAGGATTTAAAAGAATGCATTATTCATAGCGAAACAACAGCTAGAAAGTCAGTTGTTTCTGATGGAAGGTGGTGGACACAAGAGTGCATAATTTTTAGCCTTTCATGTTACTACTGCAGAAAAATCTGGCTTGTGCCTTGAATACTGTATTGATTATAATCAATCAGACATTTTAAATAGGCTAAGGTATGCCCTACTTAGCAAAAACTGCATTGACAAAGAGAGTGTATTAATGAATCCTAGGAATTTTGGCATTAATTAGGCCTGCTCAGGTCTTAAATGTAAATGATAAATGTGGTATCATTCAATTACCCAATTTTTAGATTGATTATTAGAGATAAAATGGAGTGTGTTATTATGTTAAGTCTTGAGAAGGGTTAAATAACAGAAGGGTTTAAATGATATAGTCATCAGATGTTCAGCTCTCAAAACACTCTTTTTCTGACTGTTTTGCTTTGCATCAAGAATTGCTCTTCATTCTGGGAAGTAAGCTTTAGAGACCTCATGTCTGATAGGTTAAAGGATCAAGCCATGTGAGACACAGTTTTGACTCTAGGATCAGATCCTTTGAGAAAAAAATATGGGGTCTTTTTCTGTTGATAAAGAGAAAATATCCATAGGTTACAAAGTCATTATTGTAGCACTTCTTTCTTTTTTGTGTTTTAGAACCAATATTTTTTTCTCATTGGTATGTATAATGAGCCATAGCTAATATATGGTACTGAAGTTAGTATCTCTGAAACTTAGCTTTTCAGTATGAAAGAAAGGGAGCAGATGGAGAATTAACATATATTTCCACATTTTACCCCTTCTATATGTACATTTAAGGTACCTGAGCCTCAGCTATCACCTCATGGATGGAGTATAGGATGATAAAGTAGGCAGATATTGTTTTGCTTTTGACCTTGTGGTGTGGGTATTATACCCCAGAGTGTTTCTGCTTCTTTGTTCTAGTTATTCTGTTTATTTGGCTAGTTGGAAGTAGAGACACTTTTGTTTATGTAAGGTGTCATAATGAACTGCAATTATAAAACAGGACCTGTGCAGCAGGAAATGGAAATAAGACAGCTTCCTTACACCTTGTTAGAGAGTGCCTACACTGCTGGCAGCTCATTCAAGATGGATAAATACGGATGGTTGAGATGATACTGTAATATCTCTGAAAGCAATAATACAAAGGAAAAATTTGAATTTGAATAACTACAGTGCAGAAGCTTTGTGAATATGAATAGGAAAATATAATGGATAAATATTTTCACACTAAGTTTTATTCAGCTTCATTTGAATTCATTTCTGAGGCCTGAGGAAGCTGCCCTTAGTGAAGGACCTAAGACCTGGGAGAGCTGAATCAAAGGGATCTGTCAACTTCCTTCTCACTCTTGTGATTTCTCAGATTAGCAGCTGTTATGATTTGTGCTAATGGCTCCTAAAAAGAATTTTTTAGGCAGGAATTCTCAAAGTGCAGGACATTCTGATTGTAATTTTTCAGGGTCCTGACAAGTACCTTTAGGTAGAGGATTAAGATAGCTGCTGGTAGTTGCTGTTAATTCTCCCATATTGGCAGGATCCTTAAATGTCTTAAAAGGCAGCTTTTCCTGAACTCTCTTCAATGCTAGAAAAAGGCATGGTTTTTTGCCAGAATGTGGCTGTTAGTCAGTCTTTGAAAATCTTTGAGCTTCTAATATCAAAATGTTATACTGAAAAGATATGCCTCTGTGTGGTCATTCAAAAATAAATGGTGTACAGTCAGGCTACAGAATAATAATGTTAGTATGAGATTAATAAAACCTATGGGTGACAGTAGAGTGGTGGAAACATTCCCTGTTGTTCTTTTAAATTTTTATGAAAAGGTGCACAAGAGGTCCTTGTCGTGTGCTTCCAATGATTACTCCTTAGTTGCCTCACCAATGAAGAGACACCTAGCAGAGGATCCAAGATTTGGACTCACTGATTTTATCATGAGAGTTTCTGTAAACAGTGCCTTTAAAGATGATTTGCTGGAGTTTTCAATCAGTCTAGAGCTTGAATGGAAACCCCATTCTGTGTTTACTAAATACTCTTAGTTTTCACTGGGGACAGAGCTGGATTTGTAACTCAGTCTACATCTATTGACTCTCCTGGTTGTGCTAATGCTTTTGAACTGTGCCTTTCTCTGCCTTGTTTATTTGTTGTTGTTTTTTTTTTTCCATGCCTGAAATGGGAATAAACCTCCAGTAAAGCCCTCCATCATCAAAATTTCTTGCTTGTGATTCATAGGGTGTTACCCATCATTCTAAGATTTAAAAGCAAATGTTTTAATATCTGTGCTTTCAACCACTGTTGCAAAGTTGTCTACAGATATGTTGAAAAGGTAACCTCCAAAGGTAACCTATTATATCTATTCTGGATGTTTTGCTCAGCCAAAGGTCACTCAAACTGGTAGGAAGAGAAAATAAAGGGCTGGAACACGTGGAATAACTTATTTCTCCACCCTGTGTTTTATTTTTGGCAAAGCACTTGTAGGTAGCAATATTGCCTACTTTTACTTTGGTGAACATGTGTTCTGAAATAGGGAAAAGAAGCTTTTTCTTCTGGAATAACCCATTAGCTGGTCTAGACTTGGGGGAGCTGAGTGGTTTAAATAAATAAGTAGTGGCCTCTCTGAGGATTATATTCTCTTATATACAGCTAAGAGCTTTTTGTTGGTAGAATGTGACAAAAGAGAGGCTTGGAAACGAATCAAAGGTAGGTTCTGCTCACGCTGGGCCTGTGTCTGAAGTTGCCTCAGATCAGCCAAAAAGGAGACTGCTTTCCCTGTGTAAGGATGGCTGGATTGGTCTAATTAGGAAAAAAAAACAATCACAAACAACCAAAATTTTCCTATGTCCATGTTTAACCAAAAATACTAAACAATAACCTTCTTTTTGTCACTGGAAATATTTTGTTATGAGATGATGGTTCATCATTGATCTTCACTCTCTGCTGATGGAACAGCTCTCTTGGGAGGCAAATATAATCAATATCTATCTTATCTGTTTGACAAGACAAAAAAAGAATCAAGAAACAGACTTCAGCTTTTGTTTCAATGATTTAAAGCACATTTTCTAACTTTTTATTAGAAAAATCTGTTTGTAGATCTAGTCTAGAAAAATGCTGGTTTTATAAGCTTCAGGAACATGTTTCATTTGGAATGAATGAATTATTCCTTGCCAGCATACAGCTGTAAATACATAAAATGTTCAAGCTTTTTGAGGCTTGGCTCAAATGCCAGCACAAAATCAATGACAAAAATCAATGTCTTATATGTGCAATACTTTACTTAATCATTTAAAAAAAAATATTTCAAGAGCCAGATCCAGAGCAAATTTTTAGAAATAGCTTAGCTCCTATAGAGTTCTATTGATTTACTCCCATGCTAGATCTGGCCCACTGTGGAAACTAAATTTAATATAACTGTATCTTTTAATGTATTCATTAGTGCTGAACATCATTGCATTTTACAACACCACAAAAGTGGATTATGTTTGTGGCAAATTCTTTACATACCCAGAATCTGTAGTTGTGTCTGACATGGAACAAAATTGCGCTTGACATTTATAAGCTCAGGATTGAGTTTTCCATTTAGTTTTGTGTCATTTATAAAAGAAGTTCATTGCCTAAATTGCACTGATGATTATAACTAGTAATTTGCATGAATGATTAGGATATCCGTTGTGAGTTAGAGATTCTCAATGAAATTTACAGCAAGTATGAACTTTCAGAAATATTCTTTCTGTGTTGATTTGATATAGATTGTTTAGATTTATCAAAGTAGCATAAACTACTTAGTATCATGGTTTAAATATTGTAAGACTATATTAGGTAACTATGGAACTACTAGTAGACATCACTATGTCTCTTTGCCATTGAAATGCAAACAGTAAATAGAGTAGACTGTTTAGAAACAGTTTCTTAAACTTAATTTGGTGTGTCTTGTGTTTACCCATCCATACTATTGCAGTGCTGGGTTTTATTAGGTGGTGCAAATGCTGTGCATTGCAGTGCTGGGTGTGGAATGAACCGCAGAGTAAATTTTCTGCCATAGGTGAAGAGTAGGACTTTCAGAAATGATAACTGTGATGGTATTGACTTGACTTGCTGCTGACTGTGCTCATCATCTCTAAAAAAATCAGGAAATAACTCAAGTGGAAGTTAAAATGTGCTACCTTATAAAACCAATCGTGTTTGTATTATTTTGTTAGTATTATTGCACTTTCTCAGTTCCTGACATCATGCATTTGAAAATCTTTACTTAATACTTTACCAAGGTAATTCCTCTCATTTAATATCAGTCAGCCCAATCCTCATGAAAAATATCTGTTTAGCTAAGTAGTAATTTTCAGGCAACTAAAAAAATGCAGACTGCATCGTGTATGCCTTTTTTCCTTTTTGGAGGACTGTACATTTTTAAGGTAAGTAACCTGGCTTTTACCATCTCTTTGTTATACTCTTTCCTCTGGTTAATAACTAGTGCTTCTTTTAATTTGTTTTCTATCTGTGACACCTCATTTTTTTATACATTTCTATAACCTGTATTTAATAACTATATCTATTGTGGTACAGAATAAATTAATTAGATCATACAGCAGTTAATACCATTGGGTGAGAAAGCTGAAGGAAGGTAATTTATCCTGCATAAAAAGCAGTCATGAATCATGGTCGGCTGCTGTTTGTGCACAAGTAGTTAATGTGGATTTCTATACTTAAAATATAAAGTTGTCTTATCGTGATTTTTCTCATATTATTTAGGAAAAAATATTGTTAGTAATATAAGGAAAATTGTGTCTATTCTTCCATTTGCAAAGCTCAATGATTACGTAATGAGACTAATTCCAGAATCAGACATCACATGTTAAGGCATAGTCTTTTTGAGGTCCCTTCTGATTTATTTTCATAATAAATCAGTAAGTAAATTGAGATAATGAATAATACAATACATTTTCAGGTTTGTGAAATATTATAGGCAGCCCTTTTAAAATCCAACATTATCTAACTAGATTATATTTTATCTGTTATATATTTGTCTATGCTGTTTATTACTCCTTTCTGTCCTTTTGGGATCTCACACTTTTGTAAAAGATTGAAAATACCAAATGTTATCAATGTTAATTGTTTCACTTCATAACAGCAACAATACCAGCCAATATCTCATTCAGGAATTTAAGACAACATTAATTAAATTCTGCCATCAAAAAAGATGAGTATTTTTCAGCAAGGAAAAATTAATTTGTAATTAATAAGTACTGAAACTCTGTTATCCAGAAGTTTAGCATTCATGGTAATGTCGAATTCTGTTATGCCTTTGAACAGCATTCCCATATTACAAAATAAATAAATACATATTTATTTATATAAAGGACAGGCATTTTGTTGTTATTTATATTTAAAACTTGGAGTATAGTTAAAGGGTTTTTTGTTCCACTTGAAGTAATGGAACTTCATTCATTAATGTTATACTTGGATTCATTTTAGGGGTAATAGTTTCTTTATGGTTATCTAATGAGGATTATACAGTGACTGGAAATTACCCTTAAAAATGGAGATGGTCTATAAGGAGACCACTTTGAAAACTGAGGAAGAAATGTAATACCAGTCATAAGAAAACATTTGCTTCATACTTGGCATACTTTCACAACAGTTGTGTGTGACATTTGTGTAAAAGGGCGTATGGTTATCTTCACACTCCTTGAAGTGTTTCTCTGTGCCAGAGGGCTGTTCAAAAATTCCTTTTGCTGCCAGTAGCCAAGGAGTTATTACCACATTTGGAAACTGCCAGGAAAGCTGGGTCCTGTCCTATTTCCCCTGGCCATTCTTTGTACTACTTGTGAGAAGGGGAAATTGTGTCCCCCACTGCAGCAGCTCAGCATCACTGCGGGATCTCTCCATGCTGTGCTCATCACCCCTGCATCCTGCTTTCTGCTGTTGGCATGCTGTGAAGCAGCCGCAGTGCTCGGGAGCCTGTCTGCTGGATGTAGGTGAACATTTATTCACAGCTGTAAAATAAGCCTTGTAGAGACAAGTGTTAGACATGACACACAGAGAGAGAGAGAGAGAGAGAGAGAAAGAGTAAATCCTCATTCTGGGTTAGTTAAAGGAAAGCTTTTTGTTAACATCTGAGTGCCCATGGTTTTGCCTTGGCTACATTGCAATGATCATCCTGCCAGAAGCCGCTTCTTTTCTGGACAGACTTATACCAAGATCAATATATGTAGCAAGAGATCTAGTGGCCAAATTCATTTTGCTTATACCAAACTAAAGTAAACAAGAATGGCCATAACTCTTACAAAGCAGAAATTTGGGAATGGCATCATGTCTCAAGATGAATTGCTACAGCTGTCTCAAAATACATGGCTTTGTAAAGAAGGAACATTTTTCACATTAGCTGTACTGAGCTAATCGCCATTCTCTTTACAGCTATAAAGATTTGCATTGTCTTGCTCACATCTGTGTTTTCTGAAGCACAGCATTCTTATGGTCTTCTAAGAACTGGTGCAGTGATATAGCATTGCATTTCAGTAGTTGAGAAAGATGAGTCTCAAGCCTTACTAGAGTGAAATTCCGTTTACTTTTACATAGATATTTGACTCATGCATGGAATAACTTGTATTTGATGAAACTGCTCTTCAAGAGGGAGTGGGACAGACTGCACAGTGGATTTTTTGGCCATAAAGTCAGCTTGATGAAGGAAGGTAAGGTGACAGATTGAATGGCACAACCAAATCTGTTATTACTATTGCTTTTATGGTTCAGAATACAAGTCCAGTAAAGACAACAAATGTTTTAACTGAATTGCAGATTAGAGTAGTTCTGCCATAATCCATATCTTAAGAGGTAAGGGGAAGTGATTTTCCTTCTCCCCAGGAGGTAAGAAGGCATATCTGCTAAGGCAGGGTGCAAAAGAGTGAATGTCATCTCTGAGAAAGTAGGCAGGAGTCAAGTAAATTTGCCAAATATGCTCAAATTAGAGCTGTCGTTTGTCTTTGACTGAACAGATGGAAATAGAGAATGAAGACCATAGCCTTCAAATGTCATTGGCAAAAAAAGTCAGCTAGAAACAGAAAGCCTGTCTAGAAAAAGAACCACTATGATAGCCCTAGGCCTCATGTTTGTTTCAAATTAGAGGACTGATCAGACAAATATTTCAGGTAGATTGTGTACATGTGTATGTTACTGATGAAAGGTAATTTTCACAGTACAAGTATTTTGTGACTAAGAAAAAAACTGCCAGTATTTTTTCGTAAGTGACTAAGCTGTGGTCTGGGAAAAGAATCCATGACAGCAGTAGAATATTCCTGTACATCGTATTTCACTTTAATGGAATTAAAATGATGAATTAAAGTCACTGACACTGTAATTTCTTCCACTGTTTTGGATTTTTGACACATTTTCTTCCTGTGAGACTGCACACAATTTTGACTTGAGTTCACAAGTAATTAGGTACCTCAGGTACTGTACATACTCACTTTGAAACATTTGAACCCATATTTTCATCATAATATTTTCATTGCAATCAAATCAGGATAGTATCCAGACATGCAGATTGTCCAAAACTAATGCATATTTTAAAATATTAAAATTGCTGTGGAAGCTAATATGTACATCAAGTACAAGGCTGAAAAAACCATGGGGCATAGTAAAAAGAATAATAAAGAGGACAAGGAATTTGCAAATGTTCATGACAGGTGTGTCAAGTTGAGAAGTATTGCACTGCAAGGAGTTTACATTTGAAGCTTTTGTGGAAATGGTCCTGAGATATTTTTGTATAATAATATCACTATTGATATTGGTAAATATTGTGAGTGTGCTTGTGAAATTTGCTCATGTAGGCAGAATATCAATAATACAGAGAAGGAGTGGGGCATCATATAGGAGATGGTGAATAATGGGTGTGGTAACTGAAAGGCAGTTAAATGTTAGGTGAAGGTCACTTATTAACATCAGTTTTCTGCTATAAGATCTCTTCCATTCCTGTATATTTTTGATTTTATTAATATTGGATAGTCTATATTTTGTTTTGTCAGTGGTTAATTTTTAACTATTTTTCACATCACATCCATTAGACAAACTGTTTTTTAACACAACTGGAAAATGGTGAAATTATTTTTTTCATTAAAAATAACTTCAAAACAGAATTACCTTAAACATGAGAAAAGTATTACTCACTGAATTGTAAACCTCCAAATGCAAAAATTTATAATGAAAGCGGAATGATATTTCAGCTTTTATAACACCAGCAGCCAACCTAAAAGGAGTTGAATCATTTAAAACAGATGCTGTCTTGTGATGGAAGATAGGTTGGCCTGTCAGCCTGAATAAACTTTGTCTCTAATTAGTGTGCAAATCTCACCTGCTCCAGGGCTCTTCCTCTTTCAAAAACTATGATCTATTTAGTTTTTCTGTGTTTTCTGATGAATAATCTCACCCAGAAGGTTTCTTTTGCATTCCAATTTTCTTCGTACCTGTAATTTTTAAAGTGTTCTCTAGTCTTTTAGATCAATATTTCCTTCAAAGCATCAAGATGAGAAATGTTAGCATTTCAGAAATGAAAAGAAAAAAACTGAAACAAATGCAGACATTTAACGAATGTGCTGCACACAGATGCATGATCAGGACCTGTGATGGCAATTCCTGCATGTTTAGAGGGCTCTCCAAGTGCAATGAAAGACAAGTCTGTACATTACACTGTATATATTTAATGGTGTAAGATCTCTTCTATATGAAATGCATGAAGTGATTTAGCTACTCTTGTTCCGTATGTGTAATTCCTCTTTGGTGGCCTTGAAATAATGCAAAAGGAGTTAAATACACCTGTATTTTATTTTCCAGCTATGTGCAAGGGGCATCCTTGAATAAGTCACATAGATGTAGACCCTGAAAAGTTTTCAGGCTCGTTAATTCCACAGACATCTTTAATGGTTTGGGCTTTAATCTTCCTAGCCTTTGATTTCCTTAGCTCTAAGATGAAAATCTTACTATGCACATATCTCTGCAGCCCTTTGGAGACTCTTGGATGAAAGGTCCTGTAAAACTGTAAACTATGTTTTTATTATTTTCTTATTGGCTACTAAAAGGAATTTTGTATGGAATATATAAGCATTTTGAACTACAGGGGTTTGCAGAGTTTATCAGAATCAAGAAATTTGCCCTACATATTTATGTAACTATTATGAAATAAAAGCACCAAACATAAATAATACATGAAAGTTATTTAAACTTTTTCCCTGCAATTTTCTTATTATTTGATCTGATTCGATGGGTAGCACTCTTGAAGCTCTTCTGTGAAATGTCTCATTCTCCCAGGAATGTCTCATTCTCCCAGGAAAGCTGCTTCCCAGTAAAAGGTAACTACAGGAAAATTTTTCAGCTTTAGGGAGTCACCTGATTCTAGTTCAGCACTCAGAGGGGGACCAGCAATCTTGTTTGCTAAAGACAATTAACAGAATTACAGGTGCCAAACTATAAAATTGTTTGAGACAGAGAAGAGTAATAGGTCAAAGCGAAGCTATAAGCCCAAATAATCAAGAAAGAGAATGTTCTGCATCACCATTCCCAGAACGATCACTATGATTTTGATTTGGAGCATAAGAATGCACAGAAATTGGTGGAAACTTTGTTTTTAAGCAACAGATAAGTGTGAAGAAATCAGTCTGTGCTCTTCAGTGGCGGCCAGGTAGATGGCAGGTCCTTGGCAGCTGTAATACACTGGCCTGGGGCAGTTCAGAGCACATCCAGAGCAGTGTGTGCTACCCTGGGGGCTCCTCCTGCTTCTGGTTGCACAAGTCCCTGCTGAGGAGGAGATTTATTTCTCCCATCTCACTATCTTGCTTGCAGGTTAACTCTGTGCAGCCTATTTACAGGGCCATTTTCCCGCTGTGCTCACCAGAAGACAAAGCCAAATTTGAATCAGAAGGTTCTAGTTCATCAAGTCTTATTTTAAATACTTGGGTCTCTACTTTCTCAGGCATGTTCAATAGTTCTTCAGAGAAAACAAGGCTTTCTCAAGTCTTTATTTCAGTTAAGCTAAGGTAAATTTCTTGTCTAACAAATGCTAAAACTAGCATGAATCCCACCCAGCTCAGAAACAGTGCACAACCCAGGCTGAGTATTGGGACTGGAAAATGTCATGCTGTGAGCAAGCATATTCACATATACTGATACACTTCAACTGAGCTGTCTAAAAATGCTTTGCAAGCTCTTATTTTATCACAGGGTAAAACTCAAACATTTCAAATGAGACAGTGTCAATTTTAGTGGATACATTGAAGTTTATGTGAGAATTATGATGTCTAAAAGGAGAAATGCCTATTTCAGTAAGATAGAAAAGATACCTCTGCAATGCTCAGAGAGGTGGGAACTCCTGGTGTCCCACCAGATTCAGCTCTTGGTGTCAAAATAACTTAATCCTCCAGACTCGCAAGGTACTATTTTTAAAATATTCATTTTAATATAGGATTTTATAAAATTTAAAAATTAATTTCTGGAAAAAATACTTAAATCTCCCCAAATCTCAACTTTTTGTGCCATTTTGAACAGTTTGATAATTTTCATAATTTTGTTTGTTTAGTCCTGTGTTCCTGTTTGTCAAACTATTTGCATTATTGTAGTTTTCCATACAAAAAAAGGATTATAAAATCAGGTTAGGGCAATGTGGATTTAAGGAAATCTAAAGGAAAATGCACAAGAACATTTCTCTGAAGCTCTAGGAATAATTTGCACTAATGCAGTAAAAGTTTCAATGTGTGATCAGGACTGAAAAAAGAGGCTGAAGTAAATTTACTTCTCAAGTTCATGAGAAAGCAATATCCAAGAAAATGCAACAAATTACCTTTTCAGTTCATTATTACAAATATATCTAAAACCTTCAGATTATTGGTTAATTCTGACTCAGCAGACGAGGGTGAGTGTATTACCTTTGAAACCTTGCTAACAGAAGTGAAGTTCCTTGTACTTTGCTTCTTCCATTCCAGACTTCTTCTTCTCCTATTCCTCTCCAAAGGGTCAAGCTCAGAAGGAATGATGAGGTGACCACACACCCTGGCAGATTTCTATTTCTTTCCCTTTCTGTCTCATACAGATCATTCTTATTATTCCTTTCTTTTAAATACATTTTTTTTTATCATGAAACACGCTTCTTTGACTTCGGGTGACAATATTTTCTATCTAGCGAGCTGAGCCCTCATCATATTTAAAGGTGCACAGTGAGAAGGGTGAGTTTAACCCACACTTCACACCTTTTTAATTTCAATCTTAATTAATTTTCTATAGAGAAGGAAAGAGTGAAATCCCCTTTTAAAACAGAAATTTCTGAATTCTCCAGTCATTTTTGCGGAGCAGTAAAATGAAAAGAAGAATTAAAATGCTTATAGGGAGTGTTTATTAGAGTTATATTCAGGAAGAAATCAAAGCTAAGGATATTATTTGATGCAAAAGGAATGACACAAAGTAGCAGGCTTTGGTACTTAAAGAGACTTTTCAATTCACTTAATAAAAATCAGAATAAAATGATTGCTGTCAAAGAAGGTTTACACAACTCTGAAAATGGCATTGAAAAATCGTCACTGACAGTTTCAAAGCAGAACTTCCTTTCTGCTGCGACACACACCTGTACCCCATTTGTTCCTACCACAGCTAGAAGGAGACCTGAACATCACATGAGTCTCATTTCTGTCAGCTAAAGGTACTATATGAAGATACAGAAGCAATTTCATCAAAAGGATACCACAGTTTCTGCTCTAAAGAATACATTTACCAAAAGCCTTGCAAGCCCTATAATTTTCCAGTTTCTGTTTGGGAAATATTGACTTGAATATTAAATTTTACACTTTCTCAAACAAATTCTCTTTAAAAAAATCTACTTATATTTTCATAAGCAATGTCCTGACCTAATTTGCTTGAAATGTTTTCCCTATGTTCCCTTATTTTAGATGAACAACCAAAAGACCTGGCACACATTTTTAGCTTAATTCTTTTTCATTCTAGCCAAGTGCATCTCTATGACACAAAACTGTTGAACAAAGAAACATCATTTTCAAATATTCACAAGGGAAGGAAACGTTGTTTTCCTTCTGTGGGCTTCTTTTTTGATTTTGTTTTTGGATTTTTTGATGTTCAGGAGTTATAATCTCTCCTGCTTTGTAGGGTGTGTGTAATAAATGGGGTTTGAAATTCCTTAAACACTTTAGCTCCGCTTCAGCTATTAATCTCAGCAGCCATTTATTGGTTTGTATTCTGCAAAGTAATGGAGATTATCCTTTAATTAATTCCATTGAGGGGTTCAGCTGCCATCGTCAACCACAATATGGTTTCATAAATTAATCTTGTTGGGTAAGTATAATGCAATCTATTATAACATTTATATTAAAATGCAAGTAATAATACTAAAAATCCTGTGCAAGGAAAGGATATATATATATGTGTGTATCTCCCAAATGCATTAATTAGTGATTAGCATAATACATTTTCATATTTTCAAACCATTTAATATATATTTCAGAATTCATCAGAAAATAAAAAGATAATGTTTTCTTAACTCCTACATAGGTAGCTGTCTTAAAAATTATGAAATTACATGTTACATCTAGATATAATAAAAAATATATCATGGACCTTCAGAACTCTGCTTGAGATCTAACTTTCTCACCAATTTGTTTGTACTATTGTAGCTTAATCAGTTATAATAATGCATATTTGTATACATGAACATTTTGCTATCATCAGTACATGAGGGAAAGCATGAAATACTGCCTAAAGTATTTCATAATGTTTTGATCATAGGAAGCTGAAAATGCTTGGCATGGACACCTTTTTTGCAACAGGACTGATTATGTTAGAAGACTGGTTAAGAGGGGTGTTTTCTCTGGCATGACACGAAGCTGAGCTCAGCTGTTCCTTTGGTTCAAAACTAGTTTGTGTGCTGATAGTGTTGGTGTCAGCACAACATGTTTGACTTCCAGGACAATGCTGGAACATTTACTTTCTTTGATCTGTTACGTGTTAAGATTTCAGACATCCCTAAATTTGTATGGAGGTAGCATAAACCAGTCAGGAGGTAAGATGGCTGTTTTATGCTCACACAGGCTAAAGTCAGGAGATGGGCAGATCTCAGGTTTCAGATCAGTCCAAACTGGCGAAATAAGGTATCATTATCAGTGCTGCTCTTTTCCTAAGAACTGCTTTCAGAAGGATTTCTTGCAGATTGGCAACTTTATGCTAAGAAATTAACCAGAGTGTGGGCTCTCTCTAAAAGTCATCTGGCCTTATTATTTAAGTTAATTAATTAATTAGAATCCTCCCAACAATCAGCAGAAATAGCTTTATTAAACCCCTGAGCACTGTAAGATAGTGTGAAGCCTCTTTGTGAAGTTGATGTAAATCCTAATATTTCATTGATTTGGGCAAAGAAATGCAGAGTTTAAAATAGAGAAGTCTTCTGTACTAATTTTAGCATGTTGGGTATACAAATCAGAGATGATGAGCTGTTTTTCATCTTCATGGATAGACATTTCTGTGATTAACTAATTAGTAATTTGTGGTATGAGTCCAATATATGTTTACATTCAGCATTGTAGGTCCAGTGTATCGATCAAGTAGTTCAAGGACAGAAGCAGAGCCCTGTGCTTGCTGAAATTTTATTAAATGTGTTGCTTTGAGAATTTGTAGTGGATAACAGTAGAAATTGCAACTGCTTAGTGTCCCATAGAAGCTCACATAGCACTGTATGGCCTGGAAGCTTTAATCATCACTCAGGGCTAGCATAAAAGCAGCCTCATACCAGCTACCCAGACTCTCCCTTGCACTCTGTGTGCCACTGATGTGGTTATGTTGTGAGCAGGGTTGCACTGTGGCAGCAAGATCCTGTTCTAGTGAAAGCAGCCCTGGGAAGGCACGTGTGTGCCTAAGCAGCCAGCAGCAGAGGCAGGGTGCTGCCAGGACAGGCTGTTTAAATGCAAACCAGCCAGCAAGAGCAAGAGCTGCCACTCGAGTTGGGTCAGCAACTGATATACAGCAGTCACCACCCAGGGTGAATGCACTCACTTAGCAGGAGATCCAGGGCATGAGGTTGTTCCCAAAAGCAGATCTGCGGGTCCACTCCACACAATCCATCAGGTTGTAAAAGACCTCTGAGATCACTGAGTCCAACCTATGACTGAACACCACAATATCAACTAGACCACTGCACTAAGACCCACATTTCTTTAAACACCTCCAGGGACGGTGACTCCACCCCCTCCCTGGGCAGCCCATTCCCATGTCTAATCACCTTTTCTGTGAAAAAATTCTTCCTAATGTTCAACCTAAGCCTCCCCTGGTGCAGCTTAAGACTATATCCTCTTGTCCTGTCACTAGTTGCCTTCCTGTGGTGGTTGGTGTTATTAACTCCAGAAAAACAGTATGTACAATGGAAACATATCCATCAGGACCTGTTTAATGTTTGTAGATGAAATGACTATCTTAATTTTTTTAACAGACAAAACACAGTTTGTAATCTGTGGATTTTAAAATGGGACTTATTTTTGGTTTTGCTTTGTTTTGTTTTGAGGTTTTTTAATTGTTTTTTCCAGTGTCATTGCTTCCTCTTAGACCTTTCAGTACACGAAAAGCAGTGAGGCTCTGTGAGATGTATTATAAAAAAATGGTAATAACTACTTTAGAAATCAACATCTGCTCTCAAAGCACTGACTTTGTGATCAAATTTCCATAATTTTTGTTGCAATAGCGGTTATAATTTTTTGACTCAGACTGCTCACATATTTTCAGTTAACATAATATGGTGATATGTTGAAGTGAGAAAACACTGGATCTACTGATAAATCTGATTTGTATTGAACCCTTAATTCTAATACATGGAGCAGGTCAGAAGTGTTGTCAGATTATCGTAATGGCTCACAATAGCTGTGGAGTCATAATAACATGTATGTGTAAGTAGTTTATCATCTGCACTGACTATTAATATTAATTCATCTGATGACTGGATGAGAAGCAAACCCAGTTCATTGAGTATGAGAAATTGGAAATTCGGTTCAAAGCCTCCAAGTCAAATTGTCCAGGAAGAGACATGATACACCCAATTTATTAATGTTGGGTTTGTTACATTCTTTAATTATTTAACAGAAAAACTTTGACAGTTTAATTATAGTGTATAGTTAGACTTAAATGAACCTCTGTATTAGGGATCCTAGCCAATAAGAAATAATAATTTCTTGTCTTATTTTTATCTGTAGAAATTTCTACATCTGAACAAAAGGACAGTCTTTTAAAAACAAAAGCTATTGCCTTAAAGGTTCATATCCTTAACTGTGATGGACTCTATAGTAGCTTATTATCATTCTCCTATTGTAAAATTGAGTGACTAATCAAATGAAAAATTTTATTGCTACCAGTAAGTCCTCATATAACATTCTATAATATAGAATTCTATATAACAACATTTTATTTAAATCTTTTAAACAAGGTAAAAGTCAGCTTAAATTTTAATTTAAGAACTTGAAAAGAAGCTATTTCTTTGAGGACTGTTCAGTAACAAATTATGATAACTGGGAACATCATTACTGTCTGTATATCTTTTTAGGTAGGGTCTTCACATGCAGTGGGGGGTTAGGGAACATGTCACTCGTGACCATTCTCCCAGGGTTAAGCACTGGAGTACTGGGAAGGACCCAGGAGTTTCAGTCACCATGTGGTACTTGGCCTTTCACATCACATTGGTAGCATTGACTCATGGAAGCACTGGGAACAGCTATGTCTTTTCCTGCTGTATTCCATGGACATGAGCAGCAGCATTGGCAATCTGGGTTGAGAGGCCGAAACAATTTTTCAACCCCACCACAGGACTGGAAAAAGCAATTTGTGTCCTCCTACAGAAGATAAGAGTGTCACATTGTATGTTTCTGAATATGCAGTTTATGAAAACAGAAACCTGAGAAATGAGGAAAGTGGAGTTTGGGTGCACACCAAGGTACAATGCCATACCCTTCATCCCTAAGGTGGGCAGCCAGAGGATACTGATTTTGGTATGAAGTGAGGATACCTGTGCCACAAGGGCATACGGCATGAGGCACTACGAGCAGAGTTAAGGCTGATCACCAGCTCCATTCACTGTGTTTTAAAAATTTTTGGTTTGGCTGAGGCTTTAAAGTGTGTACAATTTTCAACCAGTCAGTGTAGCATCACATTCATGGGCAAGGATTTATAAGATCGTATTTATCAGTTAAGATTGCAGTTGAGACATACCTGTAATTAGTTAAAGGCACAGATGTTATATGATTTTTAGATTATTTTTCCCTTTCTTAAATCTTACTCCAACAATCTGTTTGAACAAGCAATCTACGAAAGACCAAAAAGAAAAAGAACGTACTATCTTAAGTGCTTAGACATGGTCTCTACTACCAGACTGAGATGTGTGATCTTCTTTTTCTGCTTCTTCATGGCATCCTTTGACCATGCTGTCATTATATCCCCTTCATCTTCTCTCATCTTCATCCAATTAAACCATTATGCCTGAAGAATCAAGCTGCAAGTAAAAAGTCTGCTCCTTGTCCTCTCATTCCTTTTGTCTTGTCTTGCACCACAGATAACAGATCCAGCATGATAAGTCTTTTAAATTCTGCACTTCTGCTGCAGTGCCCACCAGCACCTCAAAACAAACCCAACAAAAAACCACAACACTCACCTCCCTGCCCCCCAGTTCTCAGTAAAAGGGCATGCTGTGCATTAGTTATAGAAGGCAGAGACAGTTAAGAAATGCTGTTGTATAGTCAGAGCTTTGGCTTGAAATTTATGCCTGTGGAAAACATAGGTAAATGTGTCAATAGTAAGATTGCTTGTAAAAACTAGATATCAGATTAAGATGACTACAGGCAGAGAACCTCAGCAGTATGGGGTACTTTTCGAAGCACACCAAATTGTAGGACAAGATGTGTAAACATGATTTTCAGAGTATAAAAGTAGCTAGCTTTAAGACCAGAAGAAAACTCAGACACGGGGTTTTTTTTTATATTTTACTATCCAAGAGTCGTTTTAAAATAAATCTTTACTCTGAATGAAGTAAGTTCTTGTAGGTGGTCCCCTTTCTTCAGAAGGCAATTAGTGATAAGTTTTGATATCAGTCCTGTTACTATTTCCATTTGTCGAGTTTGACACAGGACAAAGAGCTGTCTCTGAGTAGGGCATGTACAGCCCTGCAGACACGAGGGAGTGGGAGAACATCCTAACAGCTCTGGAAGTATGATTTGCTCAAGATCTAGAATATCTTACCTTTGTAAAGCAGTGGGAATGGCGTTTGTGTTGGATCAGGTGATGAAGTCCTGGTGCAGGGCAAAATTCAGGGGAGACATTTATTCACTGCATTTTTCCTGGTCTAAAAGCAAACATACAAAATGCAATCAATGAAAGGACTGATTAATTATGCCTGACAGGAGCACCATAAGGAAGGCCTGAGTACAGCACAGTTGTACACAGGACTGATTGCCAGCATTACATCTGGGGATGAATGAGGAAATGGGGACTAATGAGCCCTCCACTAAGGCCTCCTCCTGCCACCTCCATTGCACTGCCCAGCCTCGGTGGAAATAGAATTACATCTGGGGATGAATGAGGAAATGGGGACTAATGAGCCCTCCACTAAGGCCTCCTCCTGCCACCTCCATTGCACTGCCCAGCCTCGGTGGAAATAGAATTACATCTGGGGATGAATGAGGAAATGGGGACTAATGAGCCCTCCACTAAGGCCTCCTCCTGCCACCTCCATTGCACTGCCCAGCCTCGGTGGAAATAGAATGCTAATTAGACAACTGAGGATCTGATTGTGATCAAGGATTTTGGAGCACTTTATCAGGCATTTACTGCAGCATACACTACATTTCTCAGCAACATGGAAGATCAAGAGATATGAGAGCATGATGGACAGATGAAGTAATCAAAAATCAAGGTGTCATATCCACATGGAAAAATCGTACAGTAAACATAAAGCAACCAATTTCCTAGATAATGGGGCTAACTAAGGAATTTTTTTTTTTTCCCAAAAGGTTTATGTTTTCAAACAGGGTAATTCTTGAAGTTCTGTTGAAGTCAGTATAATTATGTTGATTTACACAAGCAAAAAATCAGACTTAAATACAAAAACAGAAAAAGAAAAGCACTTTCACCTCTCCCCTCCAAAATTTAATCATCTTTGAAATGTGAAAGGGTCCTCATGCAAAATGAAAGCAGATGTAGCAATAGGTAGAATATCTGAAAAAATAGAGGACTCCATGGATTTGTACTAATGATTTCTCCTGACTATTACACTGTCTTAGATAAAAGAGGAAAATTTCTACCTCCACAGAAAAGATTCAGTAGCTCTCTAGACTTCAATTTTTAACAGATAGCAAGAAAGCTGAAACACGTAAAACCAAGAGCTCTGCCAAATATGTTTCCGATGGCATGATGTTCTCTTTGGTGAACTGCACCATTTATCTTTATTTCTTTGTAGGTGATGCTCTTTGTGAATACTTCTGGTTTGGGCCATGAAAAGAGTAAAAGCAGATGCAGGAAGTCTGTATGATATAAATAATGATTATGCTTGACAAAATAATTTTGACATTTTAAGAGGGGTACTGTTGAGCAATTTGCTCTGGTTTGTTGCTCTCCCATGAAAGAGCTAATTTAGCCCAGTTAAAAGCCAACTTTCTCATTGGCTCTGAAAAAAACCAGTACTTCGTATGCAGTCCATATCCACAGCGTCCCTGGGAGCTGGTATTATTAGCCAAATGCTAGTCCACTCCTTTTCAGGCATGGAAAATTGCTTGCGGAATATCTGCTATCACCTATGTCTCCTCCTGTAGAAACACACTCTAAATCCACTTGCAGAGAGTTAACAAGCCACTGATATAAAAATCTGCATGTCAAATATTGAAAATAATACTGGTGATTACATTTTTGTTTGCTGTTGGGTTTATCTGCTGTATTTTTGGAAGTTGCTACAGGAAAAAACAAACAAAACCCATGCCAGCAGATCACTGGAAGGTATCCTGCTATAGGCTGGAATAGAGTTAATTTTCTTCTTAGTAGCCAGTACAGTGCTGTATTTTGGATTTAGGTTGAGAATAATATTGGTAATATACTGATGTTTTGATTGTTGCTGAGCAGCACTTGCACTAAGTCAATGACTTTGCAGTGTCTCATGCTCTGTCAGTGAGGAGGAGTACCCAAAGCTGGAAGGGGCCACAACCAAGACAGCTGACCTAAGATGGCCACAGGGATGTTTCATACCATAAAACGTCAGGCTCAGTATATAAACCATGGGTTGGGTGGAAGGAGATTTTTCTCTTCTTGGAGACTGACTGGGCATTGGTCAGCAGGTGGTGAGCAATTGTATTTTGCAACACTTGCTTTTCTTGGGTTTTATCTTACTCCGTCTCCTTTTCATTACCATTATTATTATCATTAATCTTATTTTACTTTGTTCCAATTTTTAAGCTATTCTTATCATAACCCACAAGTTTTACTTCGTTTTTAGTGATTCTCCTCCCTATCCCACCAAGGGTGGGGAAAGTGAGTGAGCAGCTACATGGTACTTAGTGGCCAGTTGGGCTTAAATCATGACAGAAGGAAAAAAAGGAAGTTTAAGTATCAACTATTTCAGCTAAGCTGCTAAAGGGAAACTTGTCAGCTTCATTACCCTTCTCTGGACACCCTCCAGCAACTTGATGTCTTTTTGTAATGAGGGTCTGGAACTGGACAAATAGACCAGGTGTGGCCTCACCAGTGCCCAGTACAGGGGACAATCCCTGCCGTGGTCCCTGTTTTACAGGCCTGGATGCCATTGACCTACTTGGCCACCTGGGCACACACTGACTTATGTTCAGCTGCTGTTGACCAGCACCCCCAGGTCCTTTTCCTCTGGGCAGCTTTCTGGAAAAAAAATCATTTATGATGCTAATTTACAAAACTGGAAATTGTTTCATGTCTGAAGTCATCTTTTTGGAGTAAGTATATATATTTGAATAGAGCTTTGTTTCATTTTCTTCAACCAGGAAAATTTCCTTAAAATTAAATTTGACAACAAGTTTATTAGGATTTTATTTTCCTTTAAGTGTTTTCAACAAATGTGTTGTTTAAACTCTGACATATGCTAAAAATACTTAAGTTTCCAATTTATTTACAAAATGTCTGTGGGTTACAAGTGTGTCCCAGCACATCTGCAGTTTGGGAAACAGCACACAAAGGATAGATTTGGCCTAATCTGCAGTCAGCTCTTGACTGTTGGATGAGTGTCTCAGAAGAGTAAGCTGTGTAGGGTGCCTGTGATACAGATACATGTCACTTGGTATCTAATGGTGCTGCCAAATTATGTTCCATTTAAAGTTTCATTCAGCTATTAGGATTTCAGTTAAAGGATGCTTGATTTTAATCAAGTGATTGATCATATATTGTGAAGAAATACCTTTCCTTTTTTCACTTTTCTTTTTTTAATATTTTGTTTAGCATGGTAGAGAAAAAAATCTGTAATGTTAAAAAAGACTGTATTTGGCAATGTGAGGGGACATAATGAAATACACTATAAATCACAAGTTTCAGTGGACTCCATGGGAGTCTATGACATTCCAAGTACAAATTCACAAGGAAAATTATAGGTAAGGCAAAACAACTTTAAGTGAGCTCATTTGCCTTTGCTCTTGAGAATTTTCAGTACTGTCTTTGGTTCAGCTGAATGGGGTTTTATTATTTTAATTAGCTTAATGTCTTTGGCAGAGAACTGCTTTTGGAACAATACAGGAATAGGATGGGCATAAAATATAAGGAAATAGCACCTCAGCATCACTGAATTAGCCCATCTGTAGAAATAATTGCTGATGTTAGGTATGCTTGACAGAAAGCTTGCAGCAGCACTGCTATGTTCATTATCAGTGTAGATCTATATTCAATGCATCTCTACCATGATAAATAATTCCTTTTGAAAGAGAAAAGGCTGGATTTTTTTTTTTTAGAAAATCACTTATAAGCAATGGAAATATCAAGCAGGATAATTGCAAGGAAGATTTAAAATGAACATAAAACGACTGTGGCAAGTTGCTTTCATTTTCCTGGTAATGCCTTACTTAAAAATGGAGAATAACTTTATTCTTTGTAATGTACTTAAAGAACTTTTTCTCTAATGTATTAGATGTATTACCTCTAATTATTAATCTCATTTGGATAGAGATTCTCTGCTGTGCCTTCCTGAAAAGCTCATGTAGAGCCATTTTACACTTCAAATAAATCTAGTCTGGCCTATAGTGCAGGAGTCAAGGGTTTATCATGTAATGGAGCAGAATCTAAATCAGTCTCCCCTCCTTATCCACTGGAGTAATGCCTCTTCTTTGGCCTATATGCAGACTTACAAAGAAAACTCTGTAATTTCTCCTGGAAAAGTGAGCAGAGCCCATGGCAGGGCATAGGGGCTTTGCTTAGTTTGGGACTCGTGGCTGGTGCTGGGCTGGTGTTGCTCTTAGCCCAAAGCTTTCTGCTTGGATGCAGATGGAAGTAAATGACTGAGGTGATCTTCCATAAGGATTGTATTGGTCATCTTGGTGGGAAGGAGGAAGAAAAGTAGAAGATATATTGCACCGTTAGGAAACAATTTTTAAACACACACTGACCTGCAGCCTTGTGGTTTTCACCCTCAAGTTGCTGGGTAATTCAATTCCAAGCATCATGACTTTTTGGTCAGTGGAAGAAAATTTACTAAAAACACGTTTTGGAAAATGATTGCTCTCATTTATCCTCCTTTTCAATTTCCAGCATTTAATTTGGTTTTTAGTCTTTTTAAGGAACAATAAACATGATAATCTTTATGTATTGAAAAAATCATAAATTTGAGGTGAAAATTATTCTAGGAAAGAGAAGCTATGCAGTGAGCTATTAAACTTATTTTCAGTAGGATTCACTCTGTGAAACCTTCACATTTACACAAGCAACATTGTTGAGAGTGTAAAGAAAAAGCATTTTATATTCTACCATGTTATGCACCTAAGAAAAAAACCCCACAAATGTTTGGAAGTTTATTGCAAGGTTGTATAATTAACCTTTTTTTTCTTTTAGTCTTCCTTCATACTCCTTATGTTTCTGTGAATCATTAACTTTGTGGGAAAAGTGGATAAGATAGTTACATTGCATTTGAAATCAGAAAAAAATTTGATAAAATGTAGATGGTGTTCTCAATACAAGTCAATTTTGATGCCGTTCCAGCCAAATGTTACCCTTTTTTTTTTCAGTAGAATCAGGTATAAAATATAAAGTATTTATGTACATAAACATGTGCCATTTTTCAACCATCATTGAAATCTCAATTATTATGTTAGGTATTTTACTCTTCTAATTTTAAAATCCTTAAACATTGTAAACTTTTCATGGTGGGATATTTCTTACATAAGAAGCAGGGCACTGTCCCAAAGATCATCTATCTTTTTCTATGCTGTTCATTTTTGGGGGTCTGATTTTAGTTTTACTTCTGTTTATCTCCACTTATTTAATTAAGATCACTCTTTCTTCTACATGGAGAGTATAAAAAGATTTAAATATGATAAATAACAGTAGACTCAGACTAAGTTAAAGCCTACATTTTAATATTTGTACAAATAAAGGTACTATTCTCTTACTTGTCATTATAATTTTCCAAACACTGTGGAGTTCCTAAGTACTTTCTAAAACATCACATATTAAATGTGGCTTGATTTCTGGTTATACCAATTCCTCCTTGCCTTTTTCTCTTTCATGATAGATTCAACTTGGGCCAACATGTAAGAGGTTTATTATACTCATGAAAATTCAGCAGCATTGCCTCCTTATACTAGAATTTATATAAAAGAATTAAAAGAAACATTTGGAGGGCTATTTAAAATAGACATAAATATATCTGCCTTGGTTAAAGGCACATAGTTTAATTTAACAGAAACTGTTAAATAAACAGCATGTTGTATTAGGTGGCAGAGTTCTGATGTCAATGAGTCAGGTTGCCAGAAGCTTTCAATCAAAAATCTTTGTTTTCAGTTGCTGATAGCACTGCCAAATATAAACCATTGTGGCTCTAATACACTATGCTGAATATAAGAGATATTTTGTTAAAAATTTGGTTAAAATAAACTCTTCCTCAAGATAGCTTAAGAATACAAATTCAGTTTTCTCCACCATTTCCCCGGCCTCTGCCTCCCCCCTCTGCTCCCTGCATTGCATCCTCCTGCTACGTAGGAGGGATGAAGGGGAGAAAGGAAATAGCTGGACAGAACAGGAGCAAGAGGAACTGTGATAAATAAAAAATTGAGGGGAAGAAAATAGATAGAAATGAAATAAAGATTCCCAATGAAGATACAAGAGATTGAATACCAGCAGGGGAGGAATATAGGCAGTTGTGTTAGGAGGATGAATATAGGCTTGCGTGGATTAAGTGAAAGAAGTAAAGGTATGGGTAGGAAAAGGCAGACAGCAGTCAGCAAAGGGAACAGGAGTTTAGGAGCTATGGTGGGAGAGGAACTATATAGAAGGCCAGGCTGAAGGAAAGACTGACAAGAAACTTGGTGCAGAAAGTTTAAAAACCACTGAATATATTTTTTTCCTTAAGATATCAAAATTAATTACGTCATTCATGTGTATCTACTTTCCCTTATTTATAAAATAACAGAGAAATTTAAGTATGACTTCATTCCCTGAAGGATAGGACCAGCTGGAGGCTAACAGTGTTACCAGTGTTGTCACTGGTTTAGCATGAATATCCTTGCTAAGTACAAAAAGCCTATCATCATCACCTTTCAGAAGTGCTGTATGGTAAATTTTTTTTGTAAAGCCTTATTATTGCACTGCCTCTGAACTGTGCCAAAAGAACCCTAAGGCTACAACTAAAGGACCCAGAAATTATGTAACACCTGAAAATTAAGGTTGCTCAGGCAACATGAATTATCACTGCAGGCATGTATTTATTTTGATCCAGTCTTTCATTCTACCACAACCACTCACCATCACATGCTATTTTCTATCCCTCATCTCCATTCACCCCTAGATCTTTACAGGGCAAAAGGTCTCCCCTGCCCTTGTCATGTTCTTTGTTGGGACTGGAAACTCAGGTCTACTTTGTGGTGGTGGGGATTAAAGACTTCCAACTGGTTTTCAGTAACTGGTTTTCACAGGAAGCCTTTTTCTTGCTTGCATCTGAAGATCTGTGTGTGAAAATACAATTATATGCCTACCTTGCTGCTTAATGAGTTTTTATAAATGTCATTGATCAAGTTACAGCACTATGCTTTGTTTTCTGCCTCAGATTTATTTTTATGTATATTGCCTTACTCTGTAAGGCAGTAGCACATAAATTTAGTGATAAAAAATTCTGTATCTCTATTACTGTGCTACTAAGATACTACAAAGAAGGATTATATTCAGCTGTATGTAAATGGAACAGTACCCAGATTTCATTGACTTCATCATTTCACTGCATCAAAGATCTTAAAATTACCAAAGCACTTAAAGCACATTATACTAATATGTTTTGAACTTTGTTGTTAGAGACCCAGGCCATCTACAAAAACGGAAGATGATTCTTGATTATTTAACTGCACCTGCTGGTCCATTTCTGTTGGTAAGAAGAGAAGGAAGAACCATGTAGTGGAAAGCAACATGTGTGTGATGCTATGGAAATGCTCCCCCAGACAGTTGTGTTTCTGCACAGGGAATCTTTGTGAAGATCATGCCAAGATCTTGTGTGTTAGGTTACTTGTAGCTGAATCAGTCTCAAGCCCTTTTCTAAAAGGCATCAACACACAGGCACAGAAACATGTCCCTGAGTGCACTTTGTTGGGAAAAAAAGTGCACATAGAATACATTTTGCAGAAATGTATTCTCCCAGTAAGCTAAACCATTTCAGTTTCAGCAGGGATTGTAATGCTGCCTGTTCTCACCTGTGGCAAGTATTTAATTGAAAATCATTTGCCATATGATGATAAAACCATCATTGTACAATGAAACCCTTTGTAGCAATCAGTGTCCTTGCCAAAAGTCAAGTAAATCAACATTTTTAGCAAAATCAGCATATATATTACAGTCATCCACATTAACAAAATTAAGTTTATATGAGTTTATAGTAAAGTGACCTTTCTGGAATCTTGTTATATAGTAAAATTGTTGTGGCTGTGACAGTGAAAGAATACAAAAGTGACAACACTTCTTCCTACAAGCATCTTTAAATAGTTACATTCTGTCTTCTTCATATCAACTTGTGTCATTCCTAGTTTTTCCATGCAAAAATAGCATATTTTCCCTACCTCACAAGCACAACTATCTAAAACTCTGAAAATGAAAGCGACACTGATATGATTTTTGAAGAGGTAAATTAAGATGAAGGAAAAATATGTGTGAATTTAATACATCTCATATGCCTGAGCATATGCTTAAATAACATGAAGTCATGTTAAATACCTTCAGACTGGAGCTGGATCAGAACTAATTCCCATTTATCATATTAGTAACTGAGATTTTTAACCTTTTATGGAAGGGCAGAATTTTTGAATAGTAATAGCTTCCAAATTCTTTCTGTTGCAATGTTTAATTCATTTGAATTTGCTTTTTTATCATGTGAGATGCATATTGTATAAAGAATAAGGATAAGGAATGCCTGTAGAAATACCTGGAAAGAGAAAAGAGAGTTCATAGAATTCTTGAATAACTCAGAAATACTATAAATTCAATATTTATATTTTATTTTTAAAAATCTTTGGTACCAATATGATTTGAAGTGCAGGTGAGTTGCAGTTGTCTTTCTCCCTTAGAGCTGATCACACAGTACAAGTGCCAGGTGTTGACTCACCTCAAAAAGTGTACTACAGGTCTCTCCACGGCGAAATCTGTAGTGACCCTCTCCAAACAGAGGCTGCATTTGGAGTCTTCTTGCACCCACTGCACAGTAAGACAGATTTATTTCTCCATGTGAGGATGAAGCTCAGCTCACACCTGCTCAAGGACAGCAGGCTCCTGGGCATACTGATACATTTAATCTCGTTTGGTCTATTATAAAGGCAAATCACAAGACTTTGGTACTGAAGGTGTAGAACTAGGGAAAACCCTGAAGCTTATCCTGAGGTTGTTAATGCACAATGATGGATCTAAATGGTATTTATACTGAGAGAGTCCACAGGCCTTTGGCCCCAAAACCTTCCTATTGCTTGTGAGCCTTAACAGATGTATTCTTCATGTTCACACAGAAGAAACCATCTCACACTGCAAGAGAAAGAAAAATCTGTTTTGCCAAATGAGATCCATTAAGCAAAATATTAGATAAAGAATTGGCAAAGCTACTGGTGAGGTGAAGAGTGACTCATTGAAATGATAAAGAAATGACAATATGAACAGGAAAACTTGTCAGTATTAAATAAAGTCTCACCATGTTATTTCTCTGGAAGAAGAAAACTATCAGTTCCGAACGCTTCATGAATTATAGAACTTAATAAATATTCTAGAGCATATTCTCAGATGGAAGTATCATGCCATCTTTCATGAAGTGATCTGTAATTCATGAAGGAATTGTTTGATGATGTCAGATGCTGTTTTCCTGTGGTTCTTAGACAGACACAGAGAGTATCTGAAAACAACTCACCCACTCGAGCTCAATAACAAATTGTTTGTGCTGCCTTAGGACTCCTTTTCTGCTGTCTGTGAAGGCCAAGAAGGAAGATCACAGTGGATCGTGTAGGAGGGGAGACAGAATGAGCTGGGAAATGGGCAGGAATAATCAAAAGGAACAGAAGATAATTAACTAACATGATTGTCTGTCATCACTTGGACAATTATATGTCTCAAAACTATATTTCTCAAAGTAATTGGATAATTTTTATCCAATAATTTATATTCAACTTTAAGAACTGTGCATAAAAATAGAAAATTATTTTGGAAGAGTGAAACCTGATTGTTTTGAAATAAATATTCAAGAAATACAGCTACCACTCTAGGAAAAATCAGCTAGAGTGGGATTTTTCTAAAGATTTAGAAACAAATTTGGTGATAAAAACATATGTTGTATCTCTCATTTCCCTAAATGTCTCTCAAAAAATAACATGAAAATTGCTGCATGTAAAGAATTCTTTGTGTTTCTTGGCAGTCACCATCCGTTTTCAAGGGAGACAGTATGAAAATCACAAATTGGAGTTAGATGTGAAAGGAAAGGAAGAGACTCAAGGCCATAATTCTAACATCCTCTCTTTTACAGAGCTGAGAGTGAATGAAATGTCATTTTTTGCAAGCCAGGAGGAAACATTTGATATTTTGGCCACTGAACTCTTGAAATTCATATGTACTCACTAACAGAGATGTTCTGTGCCATAAATGGGTAACTCATTTTGTTTTCAACAAATTTCAATACTTTTCAACTTTCTATAGTTGATATTTCTGCTTAAGAATTGGATAATACAGTTTAATGATATTTTACTAGTTTACTGGTTTTATTTGGCAGGGAAAGTTGTAAAGGGAATTATTAAGCAGAATTATTTCAGTACAGTAAGTCAGACATTACAGAACATTTTGATTTCATTATACAGGGCACCTCTGACTTTGAAATTTAATGAATTCTTCCCCATCTCATACATTCTGTCCAATCTTAAATTGTAACTACAGAACACAATTTTCCTTCGTTTGGTGATGTGGAAATAAACATATATAATCATCCAGACACTCAGTGATTGTATACCAAACCCAAATTTTCTGAAGCCTGCTATGGTTTCCTGTAATGGAGCAGTGGTGTCTCTGAACCTTACCAACTTTGTGAGATGTAGACCAGAGTTCTGGAAGACTGAATTGTGACTGAATTATAATGAGTGCCCCAAGATTTGTTTTTGACCTGTTCCATGGCCACAGTTTAAACTATTTGAAAAGGACCCCCACATCTTTATGGAAGACCTTTGGATGTTTCTTGTTTGCAGTGTGCTCTGACTAGACTTCTTCCTGGTGTTAATGCCAAATTTCATGTCACATTTGAACTGCAAAATTAACTGGGAAATGTCATAAATAGTTGAAATATTTCTCTTTGTAGCAGAGATTTCTCCCAATGGGATTTCTATAAGTAGTTGAAGTCAGTTAAATGCTTGGTATAAAAATAACAAAAAATCTCTAAAAACAGTTTAAAGGTGTTTGGAACCCCCCTTCCACAGCTACCAGATGATGCCAATTAGTGGCAATTTCTTCCTCTGAGCTTCTGGGAGTGACAAAATTAGCATCACTAAGCTGAACACCTTACCTAGATTTTTGCACATTTTCAGCTTCCTGTCAGCAGTCTGGATTTTTAATTTAAAAGACTTAATAAATGCTGAAATTTTTTAAAAAGACCCAAGGATGACCCTGGTTCTGTGCTAAAAGTTCCTGGAGCTACCTGCTGTAGGAGTGATTTCAAATGTCCAGACCTACAGAGAGATTAAGTAGTCCTCTCTTCTGTTCCAGCATCTCATTTTTTCAGCACATAAATATGCATGCAGATAGAAGCAAAATTAACTGTGTCATTAAAACAATTAATTGAGACTACATGCCAAAAAAAGAAAGTAACTCCATAGTGGTTACAGGGAAAAATAGGTTACTTTGGCCAGCAGGTTCAGTTTTCATTTCTGACCTAATTAAAAAATATTTTGCTAAGAATAACTGTTAGCAGATTAGCAATCCAGTATCATATGTCTTTCAATTAATTATTTATGAAGGATATTTCTATTCTAGGTCATACAACACAGGATAAATTTCAGCTTCAGTGATGTGTTAATGAGCAATGCCAGAACATGTATTGACTCGTCACTTTCATTTAATGACTTGGAGATGTTTAATACTCCTAAAGTATTAGGAATGCTCCACCATCCCTCCGTACCCAAATTTCTAGTATGTTTTAAGGAAAGGAGCTCAAAACTAGGGATCAATATCTTTATAAGATTTAGTCAGAAGTTGAGTAATTTTTCAAAGTTAAATATGACTGACAAGATTATACGACAGAAAACGTTCTTTTTCATTTCATGTTTATTTAACAAGGAATTACTTAGATCATATGGGTTATAACAAAAACATTATAGGAATAAAACTGGCAGGTATAAGCTTGTGCTATTGTACATATACTTTTGCATTTGTTGAATGTCTTGAGGAAATACTTTCTAACTGGATAACTGGAAAATGCTGACATTGGAAATAAAATTGCTTGATATTTACAGTAGCTTTAGTTTTATTCCCACTGTGTATAATTTTAATGAGGGTGCTTAGTTGTTAACATATTAATAATATTTTTCCCATATACCCTTACATATGCATTGTCTTCTCTTAAAATTATTATATAATAATTTATAATGTTGTCATAAAGCACCAATACCTAATAGAATTTTCTATTGACTTCTTAGAGTGATGAACAATGACAGACTTTTACGTTTCTAATAAAGGTGAAGGAGCAGTTTTTATGTGTGTTTTTAATCATCTTCTTAATTTCATTCTTGAAGCAAATGGAAAAAAACCCTTATTTTATAAGAGTGGGTTGGTGGTAAAAATTTTCAAGCTATTATCTTCTAGAAGACCAGAAAAAAAATAAAATAAAAAATAAAAAAACCAAAAACCACCATAAATTAAAGTACCTATAAAATGGAATTTCTTGGACATATTTAATAGACCAAAAATAAATTTGTAACAATTTTACACCTTTTTCTGTTGACTGCATAAAAAGTTTCTCTCCTAATGGGTGTCTTTTGATCACTGTTCTAGTTACTGTTAGAAGTTTGTTTGGTTTCACCATTTCTTGTGCTGAAATTCACAAGATCAGTTTTGGCCTTGCTGGAAATTTTGCACTTTCTTGGGTTTTTGTGTTCTGTAGGACCTGAGGAGTTGTATGGATTTTACTCTCAATCAAAATCAGTAATGAATCAGGCTAATCTCTGCTCAAAATCTGTGAAACCTTGAAGTGTAGAAAGCGAGGAAATAAGTCGAGACAGCTGGAATCACCCACCCGTCAGCCAGTTTTCCCTAAAGAGTGGGGCTGTCACAGCAATCTAGCCCTAAAATACTGTTTGATATTGCCACATTACTTTCACTAGAAATATTTTAAAAGGCATGCACCTCAAGCCAGAATGATTTCACCAGCCATAGATATGCACCTAAATCTCAAGTTGGGATTAACTCTGAACAAAAGGTTTGTAACAGGAAGAAAAAGTGCAGTGTCCAGCTGTAACTGCAGCAGAAGTCACTGCAGGCCAAGCACTAACACCAGGACTGCAATTTGCACAGGAAAACCTGGTTTAAAATGGTAAAACCTTTGCAATCAATTAATCAGTATTTATTCATTTAGTACTTAAAAGTTAATCAAGATGTTGCTCCTAGCTCTAGTAAATCTACTTTCCTGAAACTTAGGTTTTAAAAGATCATTGTATTTGTCATTTTCTTATGACCATCATCATATATCTATAAATCTGTATATCTATCCATTTGTATATATAATTTAAAATTAATCTGTTTATAGAAAAAATTGATCTTGATAGTTGCATTTGTGGCTAAACGCCCTTTTATTTAGTTTTGAGGGTTTTTTATTAAAATCAGCTGTTATTAATTTAATTGCATACAGAACCAGAATAAAGTCAAGATGTTCAGTGTCTCTATTTTCATAGCTTACAGCAGCAAAAACCCTCAGAACTCACAATTTTTTTCTCATAATTATAATGTATTTATTTGGCAAAATTTTTGTATTTTTTTACTGGTATGCATTTTTCTAGTAAATAAGATAAAATGTTTTTCATTTACACTTATTCATTTGAAACTGAAGGACAAATAGAGGGAAAAATACAGGAATTTTGGGGGAGTATTATGATGCATACTTCTTAAGACAAATAACATTTGCAACAAATAAGCAAAAAGCTAAAACCCCCAAACAAACCATGGTGGAAGAAAATGGAACCAATTTGCACCCATTTGGTCTCTACTTGTAGAGAGCAAGAAAAGAGCTCAGTCAATCATTTAATCCAAACTGTTTTTCAGAGCTTGGTTTAGGCTGCTCGGGGCTGTTCCAGGCTGCGGCTTGGAAACTTCAGGAGATGGAGCAGGCGGAGCCTCCCTGGGAAGCTGCAGCCCTGCCCAGCCCTGCCCTGCTCTGAAGAAGCCTTGCCAGCAGCTCCCCTGTCTCTGCTGTGAGAGAGGAGCACCTGGATAAGGGAATGGGGATACTTTTTTGCAGAACTGAAGTGTGTTGAAGGCCATAGGAGGAGCCCTGAGTGCCTGTCCTGGTTTAGGGCAAATCTGGGAGAAAACCTCCAAAAGGGCGCCCCCCCGAAAACAAACACACTAGGCCCCTCCCTCCAACTGGTTCGGGAAAAATTTCCTCGGAGAGAAGTGGAAAAAACCTATTTAACAGGCAAAGCACTCTCCAGCACAAAAAATGAACAGTACTGGATGACAAAACTCATTCTCTGCTCTGAAGAGGTGACCAATTCAGAAAGTCTCTCCTGTGGGNATGTGCTGTCTCAGTTTGGCTCCTCACTCATACTAGGGACAGATCCTGAAAGTGGTTGCACAGTGAAAACGCAGGAGCCAATGGAAACAATTTTGTCTCAGAAGAGAAGGTTGACTTATGCATTATACTGTCACCTGTAGTGGTGGGAAATAGCTGTTTTCAAGGGCACTATCTCCTGGTTTTCTCGAATAGAAACCATATAATTAATATGTAAAAGAATTATGTTCCAAACATTAAGACTAGACCTGCAAGACTTAATACGCTAGATTGAAAAGCTAATCAAGATGAAATTTATGACCTGGTGACCATTTAATCACTGACTTATAAAGCATTTTCCATTGTAGCTGCCATGTATAAACCAAAATTCCATAAAATTTTTGTAGTGGATTGATTTACAAAAATATCTGAAGGGATGAACTTTAGGAAGCAAAGAGAAAACTGACCAGGTTTGTTATTAATCAAAAGGACAAGCTCAGTTGTGAAATCTTAATTCATTCTGGGAGTAAGCAAACTCTTTAGGTTTTGCCCTTTTAGCGTTATTTTAGCCATTCTGCTTAAATTCTTGTGCAATTATAAACCACATTTTATCAATAACACATAGATTCAGGTCATTAAGTTTTAATTAATAGCACAGACTTATTTGCAATGGTTGAATACCATCAAAGTGACTTCTTATATCTACTGAACATGTATCAGACTCTGTAATTATTATTTTTGTGTAAAAAAATATAGCACAGTTAGACAATACATCTTCACCATTATGACATCTTTACAATATTATTTTAAAAATATGTGGTCACCAATTAACAAGTATTTGTTTACTGATAATTTTCGTAGAAGTAGTGATGATACATAACAATACAATTTCAAAATAACACAGGAATGAAGACCATTTACTTCAACAGAATCTAATTAATAATAATAAGTATGTAATAAAGGATTGAAGTAAAATGTGTACCTAAAAGACAACTAATAATTCCTGTGAATTTGCATAGAGTTACACTAAATTATACTATATTCAGAGAGCTATGAATCTGTGAGAAAGCTTGATTCCAAACATATAAAAAATTTTATATTTTGCAAGAGTATTATGCACAAAACTATATTCAGGTGCTGGACTTTGAACACATTTTACAGATCAATAGGATTGGTTTTGTGCTTAATTTTCAAGAGCACTCTGGTAGCTTTTTAGAAGTTAGACACATGAATAAATATGCTCAGAATTCAGCTGAAAAATTACACAAACACAGCCTATACTTTTATATTAGGGCAGGTTTTCGGTCTTTATGACTTAATATTTCTATGCATGAGATTAAAATGTTAGTTAAGAAGAAATCTCTGTTACTTCTATCGTGTTACTCTATTCTTCTGCATTGTGTTGGTAATGGCTGTAGTACAAAGTATTTGCTCTCTAGTGGCAGCTGCTTACTGCCCTGTGTAGAGAGGTAATATTATCATTTTACAGCTAGCTAAAAACACAGTAAAAGTCAACTTTATTTTGTCACTCTTTCCCTCTTCTAGCGTGATCTTGTGTTGAGAATTAAGTAGTCTGTTAAATTTATTGGAAATCTGTTTATAAGAAAACAAGACCTTATAAAATAAAGTAATTAAAATTTTTTAGTTTTATGTAGGATAAGTTCAGTATTTTAATATACTGATTATTTAATAGTTAATTTCTGGAGTTTAAGGTACATAAAGCTGGGTTCTAGGTGCAGCTCCTGGAACCTTTCGTTTCGCCCGGTTAGCTCTTGCCCTAGTCCAGCTTTAAGGGTACTTCTCTGTACTTCTCCTGATCTCATGAGTCTCAGCCCTGGCTGGAGCGTGGTAACGACGAAGGACAAAGGGAGGACTTTTGCAGGTAGAACTTTGGTTTATTGTTTCTGGAGCCGAGGTCTCCACAAAAGTGGAGTCCTGGGTGCAGAGCAGCACCTTTTAAATGGGGGTGGGGAAACAGGAGGAATACAGACAGAGGACATAGAATAGGGTGGGAGAAACTGGGAACCTGGCCAATCACCTGACATCTCCCCTGGAATGTACCAGATACTGGGCCAGGGCTGCAGAGGGACTCCGAGTGAACAAGGGACACAGCTACACCCCAGGGAAAACCCGGTAAAACCCAAAAACACACCACAACAGGTAGAGAAAGGAAAACATCTATCATGGAAATGAATATGTTTTTTGTTGAAATTATTTATTAAAATTCAGACCCAGAGAAGGAGTTTACTTGTCCTTTTATAATTATGTTCCCAGCATCACAGCGTACTATAGCCACCATTATAATCTGAGCTCTTTTAGGGTTATAGTTGAAAAATACTGGATTTAATGAATAGGAATTCAAAACTTGAAGCTATTTGAGATTTCTTGGATATTGAAATGCACTCTGCAGGGAGAAAAAACCCACCTTTTCCGGAAATAGTTTCTTGCCATTTAACTGATGCTGTAAAATATAAAAGGAATAACACCTGAAATAACTTCTTAAGGTTTAGGATACTTAAGGTTCTGTTCTTATATTTTAGAAACAGCAGTCGTGTCATTTTTTATTATTGGTTGTTTATGGTTCCAATTCCTCAGGCTCCAGGCTCTGCTGCCATAACTTTCAGAAACATTTTGCTAAGAGAGTTAGCATAAGATACGAGGCATTGTTATCCAAGAATAAGTCATAGCTTTGGCTTATTCTTGAGGGAAATGAATGGTAGTGAAACAAAGGAAAGGACATGAAATGGATCCTGATGGTCATTGTTTTCTAAATCCCTAAGGCTGGGTATGAAATGTGAGAACAGCTCAGGGCTGTTGTCCCATCTCACAAGCCTTGTGGGGCTTGGCTCTGTACAGGCACCCTCTAGTGCACCCGTGTGTCTGAAGAAAAGTGCACACTGGGCTACGTGCACTAAGCCATTGCACAGCCTGTCAGCTCTGGGAGCAGAGTGTTTGCAATTCAGCCGAGTGCTGAAGGTGCACAGCTTACCAAGCAGACATGGGCTAGATGATTGAGGTGAGGTCTGTTGCACAAAACTGTAATGTGCTGAGTAAATGTTCCCTAGGCAGTGTTTGGGAAGAGTTAAACAGGGATGAATAGAGCCAAAGAGGTCATTAAGAGCAGCAGACTCTAGCCAGTATAGGACACTGGACGTTAATGATGGAGAGCTGCAGGTTTCACAGCTTCCCCTGGTTAGGTGTCTCACAGAAAGGCATGAGGTAAATCATTCAAGAGAAATGCTCCATGTTTCATGGGGCTTCCCACTGGGACAGGTGCCAAGATAGAAGAATATGCCTTACGATTCATTTCTCTCCTAGGTCTCATTCAGAATTTTTGGTAGGCACTTTCTGAAGTCAGGAACTACAACTGAGAAAAAGTACAGATATTGCATTTTATTAAAAAACTTTTGACAGAAAGTAATGAACTATAATTACAGAATAGAATAAAATAGAATTAAATGAAATTGCATAGCATAGCTCAAGTTAGAAGGACATTGAAAGAACTTCTGATCCAAACTTTCACAGGAAAGGTGGCCTAAATATTGGCCCAGTACTGGCAGGGGATTCATACTTACCTCATCCTGTCCAAGGACACTGGCCATATGTGCTTAGGAAAAATAATTATTAAGCCCATATTGCTATTGCTTTTTTGTTTGTTTGTTTGTTTGTTTTTGAGGAATTTCATTCCTCTGTCTTTTAAAACACACCATTTTCTAGTGATGGAGTTTCTGGGAGCCAGGGGAAGTGTGCTTTTTGGCTACATGTATGTGGGGTATGTGAAAGATGTAGGTATTTTTGGTGGTCTTCATGTTGAAACCAGATGGCATTACAGTTCTTGTGTGATTGAGAAGCAGCACTCAAGGTTTCATGACTGCTCTGAGTACAGATTCCTATATTCAGTGTCGCTCACATTTAGATTACAGGTGTTCAAGGACTTAATTTTTGAAAGTAGTTAGACAAAAGTGAGACCAGTAGGTGAATGCTTATAACTCTCTGACTGCATTACATTTGTAATTCCCACTCGTGTTCAATCCATTTCAGTTGCCCCTTATGTCCTAGTGTGTATCTGATTTCATCTGTGGGTGCTTGGATAACTGTATTCTGACTGTACATCTGCCTTGTTTTACTTAAGTGTTTTACTTCAGTTTAAGAAACTGTTCTGATATGGGGGTCAAGAAACTTTGAAGAGCCAGGCTGCATGTAAGAAGAGCTGCTTTCAAATCCCTACCATAGCTGAAGGTTCAGTTTCATTTTGAATTGTGAAATTCTAGTTTTGTTTTTAATCATGCTAGGCATTTGTTGTCGATATTATCTTGTGATAGTGTCTCACAGTCACATTATATGTTAGCCTGGATTCTGTGACTCTAAAGTATGTGTGCTGAAAAACCCTCTCCCTAAGCATAGGAGACTCAGACCAGCAGCTACTACTCTGTATATGCAAGAAAAAAGAAAAATGCCTGCTGATCTTTCAAGTAATATGATGATATGTTCCAGATACAGAAGGCGAGATTAACATTTAGAAAGAAATTCAACAGTATCTTAAATTAATAGAAATAAAATCTCCGGACTTTAATATTTAATGCGTAACAACATTCTCCACTGGTAATACAGCAGTGATAATGAACAGCAATAACAAATATATAATTTTTTCCCCCTACTGATAAACCTTTACAAGAAAGGTTGCAATCTTTCTCTGCCTCTTATTCACTTTGGCTTTTGTAGCATGTCATGTAGTATGTATAAACTCTATTTAGAGAGATAATTTGCCACAAAATTTTTCACAATGTAAAAGGTTACTTATTCACACAAAGTCAAGCATTAAGGCAGAAAGTGTCTGTTTGAATGAGATTTTTTTTTTCTTTTCTGTATAATGTCATATTCTCTGCAGTACAGGAGGAAATAAATGGTGTTAGAAGCAGTAAAAGTAGTTTCTTATTATTGCTGTAATACTGACCTTGGCATTTTGTGAAACAGCCCCCCATTTAAAATAAAGGAGAAAAAAGAAGAAAGTGAATATACTGTTCAAATTAGGAAACAAATGCTTAAGAGATACTTACAGACTAGTAAAGAGGACTGTAATTTCCTGTGTTTTTCTGTCCTCTAAATGAAGTTTTGAATTATAACACCATATATAGCCACTGGGAATTTCAGACCCATAGAACTCTCTACTTTGTTTCAGGCAGTAGAAATAAATGTTGGTGATACTACAGCAAAAATGTTAAAACCACAAACTCTCCTATTAAACACACAAACCATTATGAGCCATATCAATATGTAAGACAACAAGAAAAATAGAAAATAATAAATTTTAAAAAAAACACAAAACCCCCACACACAGTACCCTAAATACAACACTGCACAGCAAAATATGCTCAAAACTGAAACTCACTCATCTTCCAAGGAAGTACACTGTGTTTTCCTACTACTTGTAACTCTTCAAAAGGCCTGGATGTAGTCCCATGTGGCCAGTTGTGCTAATGTCACGGGTTTATCTCAAAAGACTCAGAGGACTTAGGTCAAAAAGAAAAAAAACCAAAACGTGTGAGACTACAGAAGGGTATAGTATCTCCCTCTGTCCCCAGGAATAATTGCAGAAGTGAAACACCAGAGGGAAACAAATGTGTAAGTCTGATGGACATCCGAAGGTTAGTGCTTTTTTATAATCACATTTTCAGGCTGAGGCAAGAACCTTATTTCACCACTGGTCTAGCTGAGAAAATTATTAGCATCTATATATTTCATATGTTTTATGTCACCCTTCAGTGCTTAACCAGCCTATTAAAGTAGAGAAATCTTTCAGAAAATAAACCTGCAGGAAAGCAGCATATGGAGAGCAATTTGAGGAGTAAAAATTTGGCCTAAATGAAAGTGAGTTCCACTGCATAGATTAAAATGCTGAAGTCATAATATCTGCATATAGGTTTAATGTATTTCTCTGAATGTAGGCATCATGCTTCCAGCAGGTTTGGAGCTATGAGGGAGCTGCACCTTTCTGGAACTGGACTGGTATACCAGAGGGTTGCTCCAAGATGTCTCTGATGGTACTATATAGCTCTGTTTGAACAAATTAATCTTCTAAAAGTTGTCCACATGAAAAGCATTTGTCTAAACCATCATTATACCTAATGGTGGTCAGTTGTTGACAAAATGTATGTCTGCTGTACGTTGATGTGAGTATATGTGTAGGCTTTGCTGTCTGTGTTTAATGGGTACTTAGACACATAGGACATAAACAAGAACCTCTGTGTAGGCACCTAATTTAAGTGTCTTCATTCTTGAGCTGAATCCTACCCTTTCTCTACGGAGATTTATATAAAGTACTGCTTGTATCAGAATGTGAAAATCAAGATTTCTGTGACAGATAAAAAAGGACTCAAGATAGCCCTGAATTAAGAAATATCCACATTTAAAAGAGATATTCATCAATTTAATAGATGCCTAGTGATGTGATTTTAATTCTTTTAATTGAATGTAAAACAGATAATGTTTGTGGACTTCACTTGGCTTAAAAAAAAGCAAACAGCAAATAATTATTCAAGTTCAACATAGCATTTCAAATATAAGTGAGCTCAAATCTAATGTTAAATGACCTCTGATTTTTATATGAGAAAAATATGTGTACAATAGTTCTTATTTATAGTGATAGATTTTTATGAATGACCCATTTAAACAAAAGCTTCTTGCAAGTTAAAAAAATTGGGAGAATGTAGTGATGCTTATAAAAAATTTTGTCAGGAAACTTCTGGTGTTTAGGAAATTTACAAGAGACCCTAAACAATTGATTGAGAAGTTTAATTTTATATGAAATGCAGAAGAATTAAGTGAATGTTTCAGAGCTGCTCATTTCACACTTTCATTTTCCATTCCAGATACCTTGAAAACAGTCACAGTTCTGGGCCATCTCACCCAGATCAATGCATCAACCCTCAGGTTAAAGGTTGAAATGACTGAGTCTTACTTAGGTCTCAACTATGCCACATATTTTTGTTCTAGTCAGTATGAAGGATAAAGCATGATCCAGCATGATGAATACACCTGTACAAGAAAACAACCCAACTGAATTGCACCAAAAACTTTTCCTTTTTTTTTTTAATTGAAAGGCAAAATAAATGCAGTCAATAAGAGCAATTTGCCATAGCAACATAATTTTGCATTAATAAAATATCTTCATTGTGTATATATATTTCCTTTCTCCCTATGGAAGCAGTTATACGTCATGAAAGTGCTTTAATTTTCTCTGGATGAAAGGGAGAGGGACTGACATTAGCCACAAGGCAAATGGAGTGGCAGCTTTGAGTACCACTAATCAATATTTATGCCTGTGGCTACCATAAAATATGGGGTGAAAACAGGCAGCTTTGGGTTTTCCACTGAGCAACAGGAGAGTGCCTGTTCTGAGGTCTTGCTCAGCTCATCCTGTTTCCCAGTTTCAAGGCTTTGATGCTGGAAAACTAGAACTGAAAGCAGGGTTCCACTGAAGTGGGAGCTAATGTTCGAAGTGACAAAGTGGTAAAAAATTTCTAGACTCTTCCTATTTCCACTGCTCTGGCAAACCTCTAAATCATACCCAAAGGGCAACATTTGCAGCAGCAGAGCTGCCAGCAGAGCTGCTTTGTTCCCCCGACTGAATCATTGCTCATTAGCCTTATCTTTAGTAACAATTATCATTTCTCATGCTGTGCAGGCCCAGTGAATCTTAGGTAACATGGCTTCAGGCTGGGTACAGGACTTATGCACACACCCTGTGGTAGATTTATTAAGTACAAGAGGATGAATCTCAATGGCAACTCACAGAAACCTGAGCAAGTAATTTTTACAGATTCCTGTTTAATGTTATCATTTGAATGGATCATTTTGCATATTGAGTCATAAATTTCCAAATGACTATTTAATTCAAAAAATAAGAACTAGATAATATATTGGATTTTGATGCCCAGTTATGCAATATGCAGCAGTCATGTTTTTTAATGTCAGTTTAAAAATTCATAAATTTGCAGGACAACATGGACATGAAAAAGCAGGGTGAGGCATTTTCACCTATGGATGTATCGCTACCAACTGTTATATGACTGATTTGCTTTTGCTTGGTGCTGTATAAAAATGACCAAGGTTTTCCACTTGATAATTATTCTGATGAGGTGTTTTGCTTTGAAATAACTTTTATTATTGAATTTAACAGGCTGTTTCTACTACTACCATTAACAACCAATCCTATTCTTTCCCTCTCTTGTTCTTAATTTTTTTTAATCCTACACCAGAGCAAAAGGATTTAAACACTATATACATTTTAAAAAGTTTAAATATAGAAACTTAAAATAGAAAGTTCAAAAAATATTTGTAAAAAAGATAAACAATCACTTTCTGATAAATTCTCTGACTGGAATAATGACAGCATGTTGGCCAACGTTTATGGATTTATACAGTAACTTCTCTTTACAGTATGTTGCAGCTGTTTAGGTGGCACCAGTTTGCTGCCTAGCATTATTAACATTGATTTTCAGAGGTCACAAATATACAAAAATTCAAAAAATATTAAAAATCCTTTAAAACAGACTAATTTATATAGCAGAATAAATACTGCTACTGAACTCGTGATAGTTTATGTTTGTTATATTTTAGTGGTGAACTTTTGTGTTGTCTGGAAAAGAAATAGCAGAAACCTGTGTGGCAAAATATGACTGGCAGTTACATGTTGAGGATGAAAAATTTATTCTACACATATGAATTCTTTCTATTCTCCAAAATATGTGAATTTGTGGTAGAGAATATGTTCCAACTCAATTCAAAATGAAGGATGTATTGATACAAAGATTAATGAGAAGGGTAGAAATTTCATTGTTGGCTTTTTATTCAACACAGAGTTGGTCCTGAATGTAATTACATGGGTAAAGAAAATCTGCCTTTTTGAACAAGTGATGTATTTTTAATTTTTTTTTTAATGACCCTGATGGGCATTTTTTGGAAATTTCATTCCTGAAATAGGAATTCTCTTCTACAAACAAAGAGAGCCATGTTTTACCACGGAGAATTACCACCAGGTTACTTAAAGCACTGGGAATTGTTTGTAATTCAGTTATGAAATGAAAATAGTTCTGAAACTACCACCTTAAAAAGGTATAGACACTAACTTATTAATAACCATTTTCAAGAACTGGTCAAAGTGGACAAGAATGTTGCATTGGAGAAGGAGATATCCCCAAGAAAAATTTTAGCCAACTGGCTTTTTACTCCTAGAATGTCCTCAGGATAGTAACAGAACTGGGTGCATTGCAGACAGCCCACCAGCCCCCAGGAGCAGCAGAGTGCAGCAGAAGAGTTTATTCTGCTCCTCGTCTTGACATTGCTTTTAGTATGACAGACAAGGAAATACATTAACCATTGTTTTAATATAGTAATGAGTAAAGAAAATTTTTCTTAGATATGCACGGGGGTCCTGACTGGGATACTCAGGTAGCATAAGACTTGTGTTGATAAAAGTCAGAGGTCACAATATTCGTCTGCCTCCATTTCTCTAATTTTTACAGTGAAAGTCATGACTTATTTATTCCTCCTCAAAACTGTTACAATGGTGACTTGACTAGTAATCACAGATGACTATGAAGAGCTAAAGGATTATGTAAATATGAACTTTTTTTCTTGTTACTGTGCAGTCTAATACATTGTTCTCTCATCCTCCCTGCCATTAAGCTGCCATCAAATGCAGTTTGTACAATAAATGTATTGTGATCTTAATCCATGCTGTTATAACTTTAGAAACCATAATAGTGTGTCTTACTGGCTTTATAAATATACCTGGGTAGCTAAATTCAAACTCTTTTTCTAATTAAAGCAAAGAGGGCCGTAGTATCCCTTAAGCTTTCTGATTGTTTGTCAGCACAGAGCTTTCATGGGGTTAACTTATAAGGTAAAATTTTTCTTAACACTGTCTTGGGAGTAGCATTAGCTCCCAAGTATAAGCATTTTCTCTATTAAACCGCTAGACCTCCCTTTATGCTTGAGATTAAGCAGAATCTCCTTTCTACTGGGGCTAATAATTCCTTTTTATCTAGAGGCAAATGAAACTCAAACACGATAAATACCACAGGCAAAACAGTACAATGCCGGCTTATTTGTATGTTTATAGCCTCATACAAATGGATAGGTCTGCTCAGTTTTTAATTACTTATGTTATTAAACCTCCCTTTAGAAGCAAAAACAGTTTTTGAAGAAAGAAACCAATGTTTAGCATTTCATAGCAAAAAAAACCCCTTCCTCAATCACCTGACCTTTCTCAGCTTGCCTTGAGGTTACGTCAAAGAAAAAAGTCAGTGGCCAAAACTTGGAAATCTCAGATGTCTCTCAATTTTATTCCTAATTCAAGACTTAAGATACCTAGAGAAGTTTCTGAATTCAGCTGACCATTTTCAGTGCAAGCAAAGAGAAAACAGGGGGGAAGTAATGTGAAAAGCATCACAATAAATCTGCAAGAATTTTTCACCTTTTATTTTTAAGTTTCACACAAAGTTTAAGCTTTGTGGGAGGACAGGGCTTTAAGTTTGCCTCCTCCCTGTGAAAGGTAAAACCTGCTTTTGATAGCAGCCAGGAAAGCCCTAAAGCGACTTGGCGTACCGTGCCCTTTTGCTACGGTAGCTGAAATCCCTCCTCTGATTCAGAAAAGACCTTCAGTTATCTTCCCACCTTGCAGGTAACTATTGAAAGGAAGGGAAACAATGAGGGTGGTGACCAGAGACAATAATCTTACTAGCAAGATGTGTTAAAAGAGACAGACCTTCACACTAATATGAAGACTGTCATTAGATATATAGTACTGCATTAAGGAGTATCACTAATTTAACCTATAGACCATATTCCAGGCATGCTTTCACACAGTTCTCTATGTACATGTTAGTCAGCAGAAATCATGAGTCTCAGATTATTCACTTCATCACATTAGTGTAGGACTTCATATTTAAAGTGGAAGAGCAGTTATATAGATTCTTTACACATTCATTAGAATTTCATTCTTACTCATTGATTTCAAAACTGTCTATCCAGATCAAAAATGTTCAATTTTATTTCTGCACATATTTATAGGACACAAGTTGGGAGTTTTTATTATGCAATGTGATACTATTGCTACTTAAATTGTGTATCTGTTGAAATTCAGGTAATAACTAATCGGCAGCTAACATTTGTTAAGAAGTACGATTCCTCCTTTCTTTGACCTAAAGGAATTCTCTCAGTGAATGCTTTAACTTAAGGAGCTTTTAACTGAGAAAAATCCATTACAGCAGACTCAGTTAAGTATACTTTTGGCAGCTAAGATGGTGCACATGATGGTTAGGAGAATCTGCAACAAAAATCTCCACAGATTTAGCCACAAAACTGCTGAAACAATGGAAATTCTGTCATTATGTAGCAATTTGGGCTCTGCTCCAAATGAGAGAATTCCTTTCAAAGTGTGCATACTGCGCCTGTATTAAGTTGATTATATTTTAAGTAATTTAGGTGCTTGCTTAAAGTTGCTTGCTCAAAGTTAGCAGTATCACATGAAAAGTGAGAGAAGATTAGTGAAAGAAGGAGACTAGGGCTTCCAAGGTAAAATGAACAGCACAGTGGTAAGAGAGAGCAGGAAAGGAAACTGCTGTGCCAGGAAGTGGCCCACAGGGAGTTCTCCAAAATCAGCTTTAATTAATGTTCCAGTCCACAACCCTTGCACAAAAGCTGAGATCTGATAGAGATTGCTAATAGCATAATGCTATCCTTTATCATTTTAACTCAAAGGAATACATCATGAATGAAATGAATGACATAGAAGGCTGGAGTAATAGAAATGGCCCAAAGTATCATAGTGTAAAAAGGCAAGGCCAGGAATGTATGGTTACTTAATGTAACTTCTAATCATAAAGTAGGTAATAGATTACTGAGCAAGAGAGGGACCTTGGGGCAATCCCAGAAATAATATCAGCCATGAATATTTTGCAGCTATGGAAAAGACGAGTATATAACCAGAATTTATCATATATGTTTTCAACAGAGCAAGGGTATAACTACACAGACTAGCAAAGCCTCCTCTTAAAGACAATAGCTTTGCTTAGGAAATGTGATTTCAAATGGGAATAAGGGCAGAGAAGGGCTGTGAAACTGATGATGGGGACCCAGAACCTATGCTACTTAGTGAGTGTGAAAGGTATTGTTTCATTCAGCCAAACAAAGTGGAGGCTGTGAAGGGAGAGAAGTGCTCTGTATAGTTAGAAGGCCATATGTAAACTCTGAGAAAGAAAGAAAAAAGGAATCAAAACCATACGTACTGTCTGGACAGTACAAGTACATTTAAAATGGCAAGAATAATTTCAGATGGGAATTTGGATACTGGATCATTAGAGCATTGGGTTTCACAAAATACTCACAGAAGAGATGGAAGGAAAAAATCAAACCTAACTGCTCCCACAGCACTAGAGCTGACACCTGCAAGGGATGGCACTTGTTTTCTCTTGTGACCAGCAGGGTGTACTTTGGGAGACAGACATTTTCATCTCAGTATGAGAACAAGTAGATGGGGACTTGATCAACAGGTGACAAAATTAATTATAATATGTATCACTTGAGTTAGTTTCTTGTATGTTTTAATAGGGATTGAGAAGAAATTTCTGTGGGGATCAATCAGATTAAGACTTAAACTTATTTGTTTTCCTCCTGGTATCAAACATGGGACATTTTCATTTTCATTAAGTTTTGCAAGTTGGAAATACTGCACTGTAGAAAAAGTGAAAGATGGCCACAGGCCTGTTAGCCAAATATGGCAAGATGATCCTGGCATGGCCAGACTAAATGTCTGTAAATTTAAGGCAGTCTCTACAAAAGAAAATAGTCCATTAAGGCTTTGGTGACTACTACAGAAAAATAAGCCTTTAAAGTTGTTCCTTTCTACACAATTTTAGCTGGTAAATTTACTTCTCAGTGACAGTTTACTTCCTCAGACATAAAAGTCAATGTCAAAAAATGCCATTTGAAATTTTTAAGAGTCCATTATAACTGCCTTTTAAATTTCCTCGATTAGCACAGAAAATATGGAACAGCTATTAAATTGCTGTTCCCCTAATAAACATTAATTATAAGACAGCAGGTGATTAATCACTGATAATGAGCTATAGATGACTTTTAATGGTCAGCTAATAGTGTCATGGGCCTTTAATGCTGAAAATAATTAAAATTAATATCAGATTGTATGGTGAATACACATGCTAAAATGTGCTTACAGTTCAAAACGCAGACAACCAAATATAGAAGGAATATGTTTCCCTGAGATCATGACTCTTTCTAACTCAGTTCTCTAGGCACGTACAGGAGGGGAAATATTGATTATTGGACTGTTAAGGACTGTTCCAGACAGAGCTTGGATTTGGATTATAATTTACGGCTGTTTTTCCCACTGCAGGTGAAGGTCCTAACCAACATTTTGAAATTATTCTCCTTTGTTGTTGTTCCTGGCACAAGAAATCTTGAATTATAGCGTGGAAAGTGAATCTATAATGGCAAAGAAATATTTTCCATCACTTTTCCACTTCTGGAACAACCTACAGATTATTACTAAGGCACTCCCATGAAAATAGAGATGTGACTTGCAGTCTCTCCCTGGTTGCAAAGAAAATGTAATCCTGGCCCTTCCTTCCTAGATGGCTGCAACCGATGCTGCTCTGTAAGGTTCAATCTTTAGGAGAGGAGAGCAGTTCTTTAACTGAAAGAGAGTTACAGCTCTGAAAAGAGATCCAAACCCATCAACATTTTGCACCTTAATATTGTTCAGAACGAATCAATGTGCTTGTTTTCAGTTCCTATCCCGTTGGGTCATCTCAACATCCTGGCATTCACTTGCCTTCCTGCTGGGAACCAAACTCTCCCATTGTACTTCTGGAAAGATGTCTCTAGCCCAAGAGGTCAAGAGGTGCTCAGCACAGATTGCTTTGCTTCTTTAGGGCTACATTTTCTCCCAGGACAGGTCTAAGCTTTGTGTTCAAACAGGTTTTATCCATACTGAATAGTTCCTTCAATATGTTGTATCCCATGCTGTGTTTGGCATTGCAGAGAGAGTGTTAGAAAGTGCATGAAAGATCATAGTGTTAGAAAGTGCCATGTCAGAAGGTGCATGAAAGATCATACAGCACAGGCAAATATAGGATGGGGCTTGAGCCCATGTCCTGCCTCTCTTCACTTTCTATTGTAGTTAAAGTCTATGGTACTCAACTTATGCCGTTACAGATTCTGGAATCACAATCTATGTATTAGGGTTTAACAGGATGGTAGCAAAACATTTTTTTTAAGGAGCCTCTTCCCCATTTGTGGGCGAACTAAGAATTCTAATATTACAGCCATATAGAAAATCTGATTGTTATAAAATTCAAGAGTATTTGGGGAATAAATTTTTATAAATTTTCAGTGATTGTTTTGTGTTGGTTTTTTTTCCTTTTTTTTTTTGTTTTGTTTTGTTTTGGGGGTTTTTTTATTGGTATGTAAAAGCCACCAATGAGTACTGGGTTTAAATGTCAAAAGCAAAATAATCAGTTCACCAAGGTGGTAACAGATGTGAATTCAGTGTCAAAATAGTCTTGGTTTTGCAATAATTTTCATACTTTACACTGTCCTTTCCTATTTTTTTTCAGTATCTGTCAATATGCCATGTTGTCTTGCCATGTATTAAATCCTGATCAGTCAAACATTTACACAAGTGAACAGCTTTACAAATGTCACCAGGCAAAATTAAGCAAATTTGTCTGCCCACATGACTAGTTGCTTTTATTTGCAAGCTTTTCTGAGAGCTCACGTGAGACTGTAAGGTCTTGGCACTTGATACAGCAGTCATGAAACTTTGCATTTTATTCTGAATTTACACCAAGGTTATTCCATTCACATCACTGGTGGAGCTAATTTCACTTTGCTTTTTGAATTAGCAAAATATTCTTAGTAATTGTAAATGAGCAACTTGAAAAGGTCATAGAAATTAATTGAGGAAGGGGAAGAGAAAGAGAAAAAAGAAAATCTGGGATCAGAGATACAGGGAAGAAGAAGTAGGAGTGAAGAAAAAGAAAAATATTAAGAAAATTCAGAAGCATAAGAGATGGATAGGAAAGAGCAGAACATAAAACCAGGAAAAAACAGATGGAGAAAGATAACATCAGTAGAAACCACTCTTCATGTTGTTGTGGATTGAATTCCTCTGCTTTGTTATTTTGTTTTTGTTTTATGGATTTTTTAATGGATTATGGACTTTCAATGGATTTTTTTATATTTCACAAGATTAAAATAAAGAATAAGAGGTAAATGAAATATTTTTTAAAAGTTTAGTATCACTATTCAGCTGACAGTGTTCACAGTTTCAGCTGATGTCCTGAAAGTAAATCAAATTATGAAATTGTAATCTTGCATTTCAATATGCCTTGACAATGTCAGAGGGTAATAATCTAGCAATAAGAAAAGGAGAAATTTTTGTAAGTCACAGTTGCACATAAATGTCAGAAAATCAATCATGACCTTCCTTCAGCAAAAGTACTATTTTTAAACCTCAGTATTTGACAATATTATATCTATTATCATTATTATTATTATTGCTATTAATAGTTTATGTAATTTTTTTAAATTAAAAATTATTCCTTGCAAGGTCATATGGGAAATTTTGAAATTTTCAGGCAAATTTATGAGCGCTCATACAAACATACTGCTGGATTTTCGATAAGAAAAAACCCCAACTTTCTAACTGCTTGTTGTCATGAAAGAGCAGAAGACAGTTTTTGGAAGAGCTGCACTGTCAAGTGCCCATTGGGCTGGCCAAATTCCAGTGTGGAAAATTACATTCTGCTTACTGACAATTACCTCTTCTATTTCAAACATCAAGGCCTGTTTTTCCCTGCTGTCCTGGTTATTAGAGTTGTGACTAACCTGGAACATGTTGCTAAATCCATCACATGCTTATCTACCTTGCTGAATTGTCACCCTGATAATTTATTAACTCTTGTTAAGGAAGTCTGCTGGTTTTAATCAGTGTGATGGCAATTTGACTTCTGTACAAAATACAAGAAAGTATTACACGTAAGATCCAGACCAGAATTTCAAAAGCTAATCGTTCAGGAAAATTACTCTCTAGGTTTCTGGTGTTAATTAGTCCTCTGTCTCAATGCACATTTCTTGTATGCTGTGAAACACATTTAAACAAAACCAGAGGACACTTTTCCATTGAACAGTTGAGTGCTTGCACAGTTTTAGTCACGTGCAAAACCTAATCAGCTCTGAGCTGCAGATATACAAATTTCATTTTTTATTTATAAAGGGGAAGGAAGCTTAAATTACTTGATTGGCCTTCTGTCAACACTGAAGCTGGAGAAGATTTAAAATAATGTTGAATCCTTTCACAAATACCTTAATTGCAAAGGCAAATGATTAGAGCATCCTTAACTCTTTTTAAAGCCAGTCATGTTGAAACAGAGCCTGTCTTATCAAGTAATAAGGTTAATGTCAGTGGAAAAGATAATATGTGCAAGATGATACTGTAATCAGCAATCCCAGAGCTCAAGGAGCAACAGCTACAGTGACTTATGAAAGCATTGTGGGATCCTGCAGGAGAAATGGCGAAGTACAGCAAGATCATTGCCTTTTTAGTAATAGGGCTGCAATTAGAATGGGATTGCTTTTTCCTTGGTTTGCCCTGTAATTACATATAACAGCCTTGATAAGATTAAATGCTGTGATAAATTCTGCATTTTTGCTTAGCTGAAAATAAGAATTGTATGTGTTTTTAGATAACTAGATAATTTAAAATGTCATCATCAAGCTCATGTGTCAGGACTTATTCAAATATTGAAATCAGTCAGATTCTGTTTCATGTTCAGGCATATAATTTTTGCAATGGAAAGGGATATAATGCTTCCATAGCAACACATTAAATACATCAAGTCCATGCCTTGAGAGCTACTGACATTAGTTTAACATGAATTCTCAACTATTTGTATGAAAAAGGTTATTTTATATATATGTATATACACACATATATATGTGTGTGTGTGTGTGTGTGTAAACATGCAAGTACATCTGGTATTTCTTATGGAAGATTAAGCAAAACTTACTCTATATACCAGTGAAGCTAAAGACTGTCCCCCTCCTTGTCTCACATATTGTACAAAATCTATTAATAGATGGACATTTAATAGCTGTACAAGTGTATCTTAATGAACCTTAGGATGGTATAGCTTTCCTTGTAATTGCTGACAACTATGTTGCTTTACGTTTAAGATCATGCATGCTTATCAGAGATGCCATTGACTTGTACTTGTTCTGTTTATTGATTACTTAATTAGTTTCCAAGATAGCTAATCAGGGACAAATTCAAGTGTTTAAGCATCTCTTGCTGTGAGAGCACAAAATGGTGGAGCATCTGTGTTACTTGGAGAAATAAATTAACCCCACTGAACTGAACTACTTTAAATCATGATATAGGGTACAAAGTTGGTACAAAAATATGAAAGTAATTTGGGTGAAGCTGGTATGCTGTCTCATCCTCCAAAAACTTACAGGAAAGAAGGCTTTATTGGCTTCCCAAATGATAATGTGAAGATCATTTTTCCTCTTTCTTCCACACACTTGTTTACTAAATGTAGCCTTTAACAGTCAGGATAAGAAGCTTTGTGCTCACAACAACAACCTCTAGGGATTTCTCTGTCACAGAAAAAAAATCAAGCAAATGTCAACATTCTTAGTAGCAAACACTGTACATCACAGCTGAAACTGTGTCTATAATTGTCTCTGGAGGGTGGTATCTGTCTCAAAAATTTAAACGCTGAGCTTAAGCTCACATAGTGTTTTGTTTTGACAAACCCCAAATTATTTATCTGTAATTTGCACTTTTAAAGTGTTATTGAGTGTCTATCTTGAATAAAATTTCAGAAAATATTGAGAAGAAAACAGTTTCAAACTAAAAAATTCATATTTTTTTATTTAAAAACTTGATGTTGAATGTGTAGGTTTTCTGAGAGACTGTGTTCCTTACTTAATTGTTCAGCATACTTGATGCAGATCACGTTATGTGGGCTTATTGAATCTGCTTTATAAAGCAAAGGGCTTGGTGTAAAGAACAATTTTTCTCAGGTTTTAATGAGGAATTTGATGTTAATACAAGAAAGAACTTCTACAGCTACACAACTTTTAACACAGAATTCATCACAGAATCAAAGAATCACAGAATGGTTTGGGTTGGAAGAAGACCTTGAAGATCATCCAGTTCCAACCTCCCTGCCCTGGACAGGGACAGGGACAGCTCCCACTAGACCAGGTTGCTCAGACCCCCATCCAATCTGGCCTTGAATTCATGTCTTTCTGTGGCCTCTGACAGTTTCACCACGTGTTCAACGCACTTCTTACAATCCTTTTTGAAAGATGATCGGAAAAGCACAGCACATTGGCAGGGATCTGTCCAAGCTTAATACATGTTTTTTAGCCCTTTTCCCAATATAGACTGAAGAGTCCACTACACAAGAGTATATCTTTATTATCTGAGAAACTGCTCTGCTGTGATACCCACAGCTGTTTAATATGAGAACAGAGCAACAGTGCTCAAGGCTCCCATTGTATCTTGTAGGCAAGAGGTTAGAAGATTATTTTGTAAGATTCTCTTGCCAGTCAATCTCATACTTAAACTCAAAGGAAACTAAACCAAAATAGAACTTTAATAGAAGTAAATGGAGAAGAAAACGGGGGGGAAATAGAACAACAAAAAAAAAAAATTCTAAAAATCTTTGTGAAAAATAATTTGGCACAAGTGAGACTTTGAAATAAGGAATATTTTAACTGTTGCTGTAAAATCTATGTATCACATTTATTCTCAACAAATATACCAGCCTATGTTTAACTTACACAGATATATGGTTTCTTTTTACTCTAATGCAGCTTGCAAGCTCGTTTGTATGCTATTTTGTAATAGTGGATTGCTACTAAAATATTGATTCGTATGTTAATCACCATTCCAAAAAATAACAAACTTGAAAGAGAGCATGCTTGAATATACTGCTTGAAAGATGCTCTGCCTTCTCATTACCTCTCACCAGTATTTTGCCTAATATTTTGCCTAAATCAGAATATATCAATAGAATTCATGGTTTTAAAACTCCTTAAGTTGAGTAATGACATTTTTTTCATGAGTCTGACTTTTCCTGGACATTTTTGCTGCTGAAACCAGTAAGTAAGTTAATTCAGACTTGATGTTTGCATCAAAATAATTGAGCATTTTTTATAATATTCCTATTAAAATACATAACCAGGATAAATAACTCCTATATATGGGTAATTTTATAATTTAATAAATCTAGGTATTATTATATTACTTGAAATCACATTTCATAAGAAAAAATTATTAGACAAAATTCAGCAGTTCTTAGAATAAAAATGTTTGGTTGTTTTTTTACCTACAGTAACAAAAATGAAGACAGTGTGCTTCCAGGGATAACCTCTCATGGCTTGATTTCTTCATCTACTCCTTCTTTAAAATGAACAGGCGTAATAATTTCATAAATATTGAACTTTAATTCAAATAAACATAACCAAATGTGGAAAGTGAAGCAAAAGCAATTCAGTAAATGCTACCATTACACTGGGTTTTTTTTACCTATTTTTTTATTTCAAAAGAATCACCATCCTATAACTAGAAGAAGAGGAAAATATTCTTAAAATCATATCTTTGAAGAAAATGAAAATGAAGCATCTCCTGAAGAAAAGCAAAATATGTGTTGATTTTTCAACACAGCAATATACTAAAAATTTTTGTTGATAAAACACAGACAACACAGAAACATGATGGCATTGAAGTCTGGCAGAGAAAAAGAAATAATGTGGAAACTTAAGAATAGCTACTAATAAAATCAAAAAATTGGAAGTGTACAAGATTTGTTTGTTAGTATTTATGTGACTTGCATAGCCAGGTCTAATTTGTAATTTGAGGGCATATAATACAATAGTCAGTGCAGGGTCATTATAATCCTCTTGAAAACCCTAACTATAGACCAAAAGAGTAAAAATGAATTGTGGCAATCATTTGTTCTCCTAAGTATACGGTGCATGTGAAGCATCATTTACTGTCAACACCAAGAGATTTCACAACACAATAAGAGACTACATTGTCACGAGGCTGTGCAAAAGGCATTGGATCTAAAGAATGAATTTCATGAGTCTAGTTGTAGTAAACTCAGGTTCCTGCTCTGAATAAAGTAAACCAGAGACAAGAGGAGTTTAAAAAAAATTCAAACTAGTAACTAGGATGTAGATGAACATTTCATCATTTTATTGCTATGGCTCAACAGCTGTTTTCCAGAAAGATGTCTATCATGATGTCATCAACATAAATGTTGGTTTCTGTCATGTAGAATGGGAAAAATGAAAACTATTCATAGATTCTAAAAGGTTTTGGTGATCAGCATTTAATGCAATTCCATACTTCCAGGTGAGAGGCAAGACACTGAAGTGTCAACATGAAAAGAAAAATCTCATTCCCTTCTTCAGTCTGCTTAACAAGAAATGCAGGGTCAGCAGAATTAGAGCTTGTGTACAGGTGGTCCTGAGGCTGTTCCAGTCCAACCTGAAGGCTGCTCAGCAGCTGCTGCTCAGAGGATTCCACAGCACACCGCTGATGCTGCTTAAGCAGCATTAAACTTTAGCCCAGTTACCATGCATTGAGCTGTGCTAAAAATATGATGCTGGAGAGAAAAACTAGTTTTTGGTTGTTAAAGCCCTCTCCTCCTTTATGCTGAGAAAGCTCAGCCGAATACCCACGGAGATGCTTCTGAGGTCTATTAAGAAGAAACAGCATGGAGCTTGCAGTAGCATCAAAGATACTGTATCAGATCAGTGCTACATAACAAATTACCACAGTCTTAAATGGTGAGGAAAAAACAGTGTGAATAAGGGAGGCTGATATAATTAATGTTTCCACTTTAATAGTTATCATTTGGAGAATTTTAGTTTCACAGTAGGTAAGTAGCTTAAAGAAATACTTCTATTGGGTATTGCATTTTATTGTTGACTCATAGGCAGTTGTTTGATAAATGAAGTTCCAGCATTGATAATGATATTCAAAAGTACAAATATGCCACATCTGATCTTTTTTGTTTGTCAGAGAACTATTTTTCTATGCATTATACTCACTGACTTTTAAAAAGCTTGTTGATTTCTGTGGAGTCCAACTAACATGCGAGCCTCTTGTGAGTATTTTAGGGTTTGGGGAGTTTGGGTTTTAGTTAAAGGTTTTTTTGGTTTGGTTTGATTTGGGTTGGATGGTTTGGGTTTTTTGGGGGGTAGTTTTGTTTTGACCAAGCAGGAACATAGGAACAATGAGTGTAAAGTTAAAAAATGTTTCTTTCCTAGTCTCTGCTTATGAAAATGCACACCTGTCATGCAGGCATTTCTGGGGTTCTCCCAAAGAAATCTTCCCATTTATACTACCTGTATGACAGAGGCATGCTCCAGTCATGCCAGACTCTCCTGAGAGACAAGACAAGAGCTATGGGCACAAGCTGAGAAATGAGGGACTCTGTCTGAACACAAGAAAAAAGCTTTTTTACTGTGAAGGGGTTTAGACATTGTCACAGTTTTTCCAGAGAGGTTATAGAGTTTCCTTGAAGATATTCGAAAGCCATCTGGACATGGATCTGGGCAAATTATCCAGCTGACCCTGTGTGAGCAGGAGGGATGTACTAGATGACATCAAGAGATCCTTTCTAACCACAAAAATTCAGTGGTTATAGCTCTAACTCCATGTTGTGACAAACCAGCTATGAGCTGTGCAGCTTCTAGGCAGTGAAATAGTTCAGTGAGTACTTGCTTGGAATTGCTACACCACAACCATCATGCAGCAGCTATTCCATCTTCCTTCCATTCTACTCACATCTGAAAATTTGCTCTCCTGTGAAGCCACATCGTTCTGTGGATTTTATGAGCAGCTGAGATACACAGCAATATTTGTGTTGAAATACAAATGTGAGTGCAAGGTGATGGCAAGCAATATTAATCTGATCTTTACAGTTTTGGAAAGGTACCTACAGTGTATGTGCCAAGGAGCCCAAGAGGCCAGTTGATCCATGAGGCAGAATGAGCTGGGAATTCAGAGTGGGTGTGGCATGGGCAGGGCAGTGCCCTCCCTCATGATGCACCTGGACAGAGTGGTGAGAGACAGGATCTGTAGAGTATCCCAGACAAGATGGAATGACAAGTCAAGTCCAAGGTGAGCCCAAGGAGTGGGCTCCAGACAAGATGGAATGACAAGAGTCCCAGACAAGATGGAATGACAAGTCAAGTCCAAGGAAACCCTCGAGAAGGGAGAAAAGACAACTTACAATGTAGTTGCAAGGTCTATCCAGGAAACCCACAAAGCAGGATATCAGGAGGCAGGTCTGAGCTCAGGGACACCTACAACTTAATTCAAGGCTCTTAACTCAAGCTCTTCATTTGCAGGCATGAGCTTGAACAAAACCCCAGTGCCCATGGGCAGAGGGGGTAGATGCTAGCAGTAGATGGCACTTTTATTTACTGTGTTGTACCAAGGATCTGAAACAATTTTCATTAAACCAATTATTTTTGTAATTGTGTTTGATGCCTATAGTCAAAAGTATTTATCAAACATTAATACAACATGTTTATCCTTTTCATTAGTTTTCTTTCCTCCTTTAAAAGTATGAAGTGATTTTTAATTTTTCTCTTGGTAGCTGACAGTTGTATTGCATGTACAAAGTTTTAAGGAGAAATCTTTGTACTTCTTTGTATTTCTTTGTTAGTTCTCTCTGTTATTGTTATTGTTATTGTTATTTTGAAGCACAAAAGAAAGGAGGTAGGAATGAACTGCTTGTCTGTTTAAAGAATCTTCTTTGAACTTCTCAGAAACCCACGCAAAAAAAAAAAAAAAGAGCAAGCCTTGGAAATAAGAGGTAGTATATGAAAATAAGCAAAAATCATATAATGAAGCACACCATAATTTTCTATGTGGCCAGGAAGAGTGTACTAGGAGTGTGAGTCTAAATCTTGTTCAGTAAAAAAAAGACCTTTCACTGATTTTGTTGCCCCAAACAGTGCACAGGGCCAATTCATACACAGAGGCAGGGTACTTCGATTTTTTATTCTACTTTGTTGAAATAGAGAGCTCAGTGGTAACCCACGAAAGACTGGCTCCCTGATCATCAAAATCTCACACCATTTATACATTATAGCAAAAAAGGTATCAACTTGCATTAATGTAACTTTTAAATTAATTTGCAATCAACCCCCATTTGCTGGTTGTATCTCCTGCTCCACATTTTAATTAGCGTGGATGTGCAGTTCTCCCCTTCGTTTGAGTCTGAGGTCTGTTTTGAGTAGGTGGTCAAAGAATCCCAACCTCCTACTGCTGGAATTACCTTTCCCCCAGTTTCTGCTCAGTTCTGCTGACCTCACTACTGGTGGCTCTCGTCCAGACAGCCAATTCATCTTGAGATTGTCTTCACTTTTCCTTGAAACAAAAGATTAGCCAAGCATGCAACATTAATGATGCAATTGCTTAATCATAACTGTCTAGCTAGAGCTAAAAAACAAATTGCAAAGTTTAAAATATTGAGGGGATCAAATCTTGAGGGGCTTGATATCAACTTTAGAAGACATAGGTCATGACCTGGTACAGCTCAATGTAAACAAGTAGGGAAGAATATGTTGTGAAAAGAGACATGTACATATACAGAGCCCAATTAATCCTTTGATGTGGACTAAAACTAGTGAGTTTTAGCCTCTTCAGTCCGATTTTTATTAGAAATAAATAAATTTTTTCCACTGAACCAGCTTTTCAAGGGCTCTTCTAGTTGTCATGCAGTTTAAATACACAATGAACATTCATTACAGCAACATTAATCTGGCAGACATTGCACTTCAAATAATGGCTGCCTGCCTTAGTTCCTGGTTTCTCCTTTTTTAAGCATTAATTACGTATGTCAACAACAATCAATTTAGAGTAAGATAATTGCAGGTGTGGAAAAAGGTTACTCTATGCAAATAAGTACTCAAACAATACTTTATAGTATTAGGATTCTATTTACTCCAAGAACTTCAAGAATTTATTGGACACCCCTGAGTTTAACTATATATACAAAAAAGACTATCCAGTATAATTTTTTGTGTCTATTCTTATCACATTAACTAACAGATTTGTTTGGGGATTTTTTCACAGCAGACAAGACATGCAGATATTTTTGCTGATTTGGAACAAAGTTATAGATATAGATATTTAGATCTTTATGGAGATAAAGAGATAAAGATATAGACATTTATTCAACTCCAATATATTAAATTAACTGCTCACTAGTGTGCCTTTCTGCAGATACACTTTTTGTCAGGCTGTCTCGATTACAATAATTTTGATAAAAAATTCTAGTGCCAGTACTATAGCTCGTGTATTTCATCACATAAAAGCTCAGCATTCCATTAGCTGTGGATGCTGTGTATTTTCCAGGGTCCAGAAGCATGTCCTCATCCACAAATTTTTCATGGCTTATTTTTTTAAATACTTATTTTTTTAATTTCCCTTTCTTAAAAAGTTAAGTCAAGTGTGTTTTTGTCATCCAGGAGAGATTTATATAAATATTGTTAAAAAACGAGAAGTGTTGTTTTGATGCAGCATTTCATTATCTTTATGGACAGAAGGCCTCACCAAATATCTTGTATTTCTGCAAACTAGAAATCTTCTTGAGCTATTCCTAATGGACATAATGGAGATCTGATCAGTATTTTGAAGAGATAATAAAGTTTTAGAGGCTGGAAGACTGCTTTCCTTGCACCACTTCATCTCCTTCACAGTGGTCTTTTCCAGTTTCTTCAATTTTTCTTCTCAGATCATGTTTCATAATCCTCTGATAATTTCATACACCTCTGGTTAGTGTTAAACTCTTAGATCCTTCCAGTTTCTCTTTGGTCTTAGATTTGTCCAAGACCTGGATGAAGCTTCACCAATGTCTAGGAGAATGTTCCCTGTTCCTTATAAAACATTTCTTTAAACTTGTCAGACTGCCATTGAAACAATAGCATGTTGCTATTTTTGGGCCAATATGCAGTTTGTGGGCCAGTATAACTTCTAGGTAATTTTTTTGCTTCAGTGCTGCATACCCAAATTTCTCCAAATATTTAATCATCTTCTCCTTAGAGCAGACTTTTTGTTCTTTTTCAGCTTAGCCACATGTACAACATGGTAGGTCTCTGGAAAAGAGAGCATTAGTAGTTATAGAGCAAACATAATGTTCTTTAAATTGAGGAAAACAGGTAACTGCTAATGGTTAGTTTAAATTAATTGAAGAAAAAAAGAAAATATAAAATAAAGTCTGTGAGAAAAAGTTTACTTCAGGCTATCAGAAGTGACTCAAACCATAATTATATTTTTTTTACCAAGTAAGTTATTACTGTTTAAACATTTGTGATTATACTTATGATAGTAGATAAAATATTTTTTTCTTACATACACTGAGTTCAGGCTAAATTCCGGGAAAAAAACATAGGCAAAACTTTTTCAACTTTTGAAAGGTAACATATCCAAAGTAAAAAATTGTACGATTGTTAGATTTCTTTCAGCAGCTAAGTGAATACATTATACATCACCAGTACAAGTTTTATATTACATAGAATTTCCAAAGCCTTTTTTTCTTCCTAGGACATTTTATATTAACTATAGAGAGAGGAACATATATTGCTATAAATTACTTTTCTGTCTGCATGTATCTCCACCCTATCAGTGGTGTTTTTGGGGCATCTGGAAAAGGCTGTTTGTAAAGTTTCTCATGTGATAACTTATATTGAAATATCTGAAGCTGACAATGAACTAAAGAACACAGAAAGCTAAAATGGATAGCAAACACTGAGCTCAAATGCATAGCAACCTCCTTGTGTAAGCTGCTTAAAGCATATAAATATATGGCAGCTCATAATTAAGACCTTATCTGAATTAAAATTATGAAAGGAGTTTTTAAAAAGAGAATGACTTTTTATCTACTCATGTAATCTTCCAATGCAATGCATTAATAAAACATCTAGTACATTCAGGAAAGGTTGATAATTAGTTGTTGGCTCTTAGCTGCTGATGACAGCTGTAAAGGATATATTCTTAATATATATTTTATACAGGTACTAATGGTTAAAGTTAGAAGAATAATTAGCATAGTAGGACATGATGATTCATGCTATTATTGATATTGTTGCAGTCAACTTTATGCTTCCATGCCAAAATTGTCGTATTGATTATTATTTTGGCTAATGGTATGCAACCCTTACATCAGATTTCTTTCTAGACAGTAACAACTTTTATAAAATATTTACAATAAGTCTCCATGACCCAGGATTTTTCTTGAAGCTTAGTTTTTCTTGCTTATTTTCACATTAAAGACTGACAGCTACTGAAAATGCAGTGTGATTTTCTGATTTGGAGACCTTGAATAATCTTCTCCTGGAAGCTCTATTTTTCTGAATGTTATTTTCAATATGTAGAGTATATTAAGAAATGGAAGAATTTTAGCATATTGTGTTTATTAGTCATAAAGAGGGGGCAGGGTAATGGGGGCTGTAAAGTACATTTTTCGTAAGCAGAAATCTAGCTGCGACAAAACCAATTAAACCAGACATCTTGAATAGGAAGAATGCTTTTTTTTCTAGTATATTTATTCCATCAGACTGGAGGAACTAAGAGATAATCTTTCATGTGAGGAATACCTGTGCAGAGCACACTAAAACCTGTCAAATTCTTAACAGGTTTTACTTTCATTAAAAAGCTGCCTATCCATCTAGTTAAGTTTTATAGTTGTGCTCTGCCACAGTTATGTCTCTGGAAATGGGAGGTCCAGAGGGTAAGAACACACTCCATACTTCTGGGATGATCTAGTTCAAAAGTGATGCAGAGGGGTTACGTTTAGAAGCACATGGAGAAAAAGAGAGAAAGGCACATCCTGACATGTAAAGCAACTGACTGGCATCTAAAGTAAAGGAATGTCAAGACTATGGACATTTTCTTAAAGAATCTTCATTCTTTAATTATACAGCTATCTGTCTACATGGTGATATTTGAACACACATAAATGCTATTATGTGGGCATGTAGTTTGCATATGCTGTTGGACCCATATTTGTACTGAGCTCATATCCTTGAATTTCAGAGGTAGGAAACCTAGATACAGTGCAGGGAAGGAGACCCAATAAAAGGAGCTTACAGTATGCTCACATCCCATCCAGAAAAAATAAACAATCAGAAATTAATATGTCTTATGAATCACATCTGCCCTGACTGCTAGGTGTAGCTGTTGATTAAGGAACTGGTAAATGGAACAATAATTCATTATGGTTAGGAAATAAATTATGGTATATGGAACACTGGAGATTTTCTTCAACTACTTTAGAAAGAAAAAAGAAAGACAAGACAATCTCTTATCAAGGGCAGAGAAAAGAATATTTAAGTGTTTCTTTTTTCATTCAAGGTAAATAAAATGTGCCCAGGTATGGTTTCTTACAAGAATGAGAATAACAAGAAGATAATTTTATACCTACATTTGAGCCAAAGAAAACATCTTTCAATTTGATATTGTCTGAGAAATTGCTAGCACAGTGTTTGTAAGCCTATGCTACGATTGAAAATGCCAGCTGAATCAATCCCCACCAGTGTGCTCTGTAGTTATGAGAATCCATATAAGTGTGACTTTGCCTTGCAGCTGCTTCTTGGGAAGGTCTGTTTGAATCAGTAACTTCATGCACATGCAAACACCTGCATTAGAGGGAACAAGCATATTTGCTATCTATTGTTCACCATTTCTCATTCCTCATTTTTACAAATTTTTAATCAGCCAGTGAAGGCACCAACATTGCTATGTGCAATAACACCAATAACACAGTGTAGACCAATAACACAATGTAATGACCAGCAACTGAATGGAGTGACATTCAAACACCTCATAGAATGACATTTTTTTCTTTTATTTACTGAATACTTGCTATGGCCACATCATATTTTTAAGGGTTTATTGAGGGGAAAAAAAAAATAATATTACTGCAATTTTGGGGGATGTTTTTCTTTTGGGATGTGGGGATTTGGGGTTTGTTTTTAATATTTAAGTTTAATGTTTAAATATTTAAATTGACCTTTCTAGGTCAAAAAGTTTTCCTCACATTAAAAACATACAGCTACTGTTAGTAATAAAGAAATAATAATGATAATCAAAGCTCAAAGAGGGACAGAGTCAGTTGCAGAGTTGTAGAGAAACATCTTATTATGACATTGTGTCTAGCAAGAGAAAGAGAAATCCTCATGGTGAAACACGAATGCTGAACCACAGGAGAGGGTCTAAAGTCACAAGTGATAGTGCTGAGATATTTGTAGACATACACCAGCTTTACACTTCAATCAAGCCTAAAACAAAGAGAAAATGCCAAACATTTTTTGAGGTCTAGCTTATAGCCAAGTGAAGACATTTTAAAAATAAGTGAGCTCATTC